>BQNB010003405.1:0-115206 GCA_026074375.1 Tanacetum coccineum
GACATATAACAAGTGGTATCTATCTTCGGGAGAGATCTAGTGTGTGTTTTGTGGATCAAATTGAGCTTAACCGTTTCAATTTTTTATCAAGAAGCTTTTGTATCAAAGGATTAGTAGGTTTCGTAGAATGCTAAGTGTTATATTTATGATTTGATGAGTTTTTGGATCTTAAAACGCTGAAATATAACTTTCATAACTATCAATTTGTACGTTTAATAACTAGTTTATGGAAAAACATGCTTAGAATTGAATTTGATTGAAAAAAACATAGATTTGAAAGCTTTCGTAATTCAAAAACTAGGTTTCGGTAATTGTTTTTAGGCGGGAAAGAGCTTTCGTAAGACAGTTTTTGAGCTTTTGTATCATAGTTGAGCTTTCGGTAACTTCCATATGTAAGTGTTTCTTAGCTTTTGTAACTACATCTAGCTTTCATTAATCAGCTAATAACTTTGGTAATACAAAGAATCTTGTATCAATTTGAATAGGATAACATTCATAGTATCATTCAAATGTTAAAATCAAATTGTTAGGTTTATTATTAGTTTCGTAGCTAAGAATTTACAAAAGTAGAAGGTTTCCTGGAATTTATGAAAGTAAGGGAAAATTTGGAATTTACGAAATGTGGTTTCATATATTGGAGCTTTCGATAACTGCTTGGTTTCGTAAACTGTGGAAGCTTTCGTATATCTGAGGTTTGGCAAACTAAAGGTTTCGTATTTTAGAGGTTTCGTATTTCCAAGGTTTCGTATTACGGTGATTGTACAGTTTAATACCATTGAGCGGGTTTCGTAGTCTTGGTTTCGTAAATGAGGTTTGTTAACACAGCTTTTTATTTGAATGGTTTTGTTAATTCAGTTTTTCATATTGGAAGGTTTAGTATCTCAGTGTAAAAGGTTTCATAACACAGACTTTGGGTTTCGTAACATTGATTCAGAGGTTTCGTAACGCAGATTTGGGTTTCGTAATACTGTTTCAAGAGGTTTCATAACACAACCGTTGCGTTTCGTAACACTGTTTCATAGGTTTCGTATCTCATAATTTAGGTTTCATAACACAATATAAGAGGTTTCGTATCATCTAATTTTTCAAAATTGAGCTTTCGTATAAAAGCTTCTTGTTACCTAGACTTTCATAACAAATCAAGGTTTAGTTTCTTCAAGGTGACATCATTGAAAGTGTTGTAATACAAAACAAAGTTGTAATTGCTCGTTGATTTCACAATTACAAGACTTTATCTCCAAAACGATCTGAGTTTGCATTGTAATTATTTGAAACAAAATTTTTGCTTCAAATCAACAAACTCTAACTGATTTCGGAGCTAATGATAGACCTCCAGTGCTTGTAAAAGGGAATTGTATTCCATAGGAGAGTAGGTTCAGAAGGTTTCTAGATAATATGCTCGAAGACGGGGAGCAGATGTGGTGGTCAATTGAGAAAGGACCTTATAAGATGCCACTGATTATTGATCCAGATGATGACAAGGAGAAGATACTTGAACCATTGTCTAAAATGACTAAGTCAAATAAGAAGCAATACAATGCTGATGTGAAAGTTATGAATTATCTTCTTCAAACAATACCAAATGACATCTATAATTCAGTGGATGCTTGTAAAAATGCTAAGGAAATGTAGGAATGAATTAAAAGGTTGATGTTTGGTTATGATGTTACTAATCACGTAAGACACTCATGACTCATGGATGAGTTTGACAAATTTGCAACAAAGGAAGGAGAATCGCTAGAATCTATATAAGAGAGATTGGCAACTCTTGTGAATATTATGGATCGTAACAATATTCGTCTTATTCTAGTGTTAATCAACACCAAGTTTCTCAATTTCTTGCAACCCGAGTGGAGTAAATATATTACCATGGTTTGTCACAACCAAACGGAAGACACAGTTTCATATGATCAGTTGTATTATTCCTTAGTACAATTCGAACCACATGTTCAAGCATCCAAAGCAAAGAGAGCTTCCAGGAATCATGACCCATTAGCCTTAATCTCTCATTTCATATGTTCTTCATCTCAGTTCAGGTAAATCCTTCTTATTAACATTCACCACAACCATACTATGTCATACATCCTTCATCAGTTATTGATTATGAGAAGACTTATCAAGGGAAGTTACAAAAGGGGATTCTTCAGAAGATAAGCCTACCTACTCCAAATTGATATTATTAGCTCGAGCAATTCAACTAGGAAGTTCTCAACACCTTCCAATAATCGTTCTTCGTACTTCCTCATACAACAAGAAATCAAGATGTGGTATCAGGGATGGCTAGAGTTGTTATTACAAACTACTAAGAATGTATGATATGGTGGAAATGGTAACATGAATGCAGAGAGACAAAATAGGAATCAAGCATTTAATGCAGGAAATGGTAATGATGACAACAATCAGATTGTTCAGCGTGTTCCACAAACTGAGTCAAATTCAGGAAAAGCAAATGTTCAGTGTTATAACTGCAATGAAAAAGGCCACTATGCTCGTGATTGTCCAAAACCAAGAGTTCTTGATGCAAAATATTTCAGAGAACAAATGTTGTTAGC
Organism: Tanacetum coccineum; assembly: GCA_026074375.1. NCBI lineage: Eukaryota > Viridiplantae > Streptophyta > Magnoliopsida > Asterales > Asteraceae > Tanacetum > Tanacetum coccineum. Next base: position 2,553 of record BQNB010003405.1, read on the forward strand.
CATGAAAGATCAAGTCGGAAGCAACCTCAATGATGAAGAGAATGATTTCATGCTTGATAATTCTTTCGGAGATGAAACATTGGAAGAGCTAACTGTTGCATTAATCATGATGGCACGAATTCAACCAGCTGACGACAATGGTGTGCAAAAGCCAAACTATGATGCAAAGGTTGTCAACGAGGTATAGAAAGTTCTAATAGTGTTAGAAGACCATAGTCTAAGGACACTAAATTGAAGAATATAATCTTGAATAATAGAGTCTTGAATAATACTAATGCTAATAGCTCATCTGCATATGTTCGTAAGGTGTCAAGTAGTGTTATGATAGATTCTAATAAGCGTGAAATAAAGAATTCGAATGAATGTCAATCAAATGCAAGTGTATTAAACACCAAGAATGTAACTGCTGTTAATGACTGTTCGAATCTTGTTTGTGTTTCTTGAGGTAAAAATGTGTTTTTGCTTTCTCATGAAAAATGTGTTGCTCGTTATTCTTTGTCTGTAGATTCTAAGGTAAAAAGATCCCTGTTCACTTCTCTCGTAGCAGCAAAATCTAGGAATTTAGGAGCTACTTATGTAGTTGTGAAATATAGTTATAGCGTTGCTAAAACCCCAACAGCAACAAATAGGGTCTCTAGTGTGTCATCACTAACCCCTGATTCTAGTCAAAGTAGGGTACTTAGCAATTACATGAAAAACAAAATTGCAACAAGTCAAAAGTGGCAGAAATGGTTTGAATATCAACCATGTTTCAATTGGACACCCAAAAGCAAAACTGCACAATCAACACCTAGTGTGTCACAGAGTAGTAATAGTATTCGAACAAAATCCAAAACACCCGTAACAACTTAGAAATGGGTTGCCAAACTGTCCACTCCTCCATCTTCATATGTTTCATGTGATGCAGGTGATCCAGCTCGTCCTTTGGATTGTTGATAGCGGGTGCTGGAAGCATATGACTGGCAATCTTCAACTGCTAAGAAATTTCATGAGAAATTCATAAGAACAATCCGCTTTGGGAATGATCACTTTACAGCAATCACTAGATATGGAGATTTTATTCAAGGAAATCTCATGATATGTCACGTATACTATGTTGAAGGCCTAGGATACAACTTATTTTCGGTTGGACAATTTTGTGATGGAGATTTAGAAGTAGCCTTTCGTTTAAACACTTGATATGTTCGGAATTTATAAGGTGTTGATTTGCTTACCGGTTCTCATGAATCCAATCTCTACACTATCTCTATTTATGAGTTGGCAACTTCTTCTCCAGTATGCTTAATGTCCAAAGCCACATCAACAAAATCTTGGTTATGGCACCGCAGGCTTTCTCATTTGAATTTTGGTACCATTAATCAACTCATGTCAAAAGATCTAGTTGATGGGCTTCTGAAATTTAAGTATGATAAAGATCACTTATGTTCAGCATGTGAGCAAGGTAAAAGCAAGAAAGCTTCATTTCCATCAATATTGGTTCCAAGCACAAAATCCAAACTTTAACTAATTCATATGGATTTGTGTGGCCCAATGAGGGTAGAAAGTATCAATGGAAAGAAATATATTCTAGTAATCGTTAATGATTATTCTCGATACATGTGGGTATACTTTCTTTGCCCCAAAGATGAGGCTCCGGATATGATCATCAATCTCATAAATCAAGTTTAACGTTCTCTAAAGGTTCAAATTCTAAAGATCTAAACTGATAATGGAACTGAATTCAAGAATGAGAAATTGCGGTCGTTTTATGCAAAGCTAGGCATTGTTCATCATACTTTAATTGCTCGAATGCCTCAACAAAATGGCGTTGTTGAACATTGAAACCGTACACTTGTCGATGTTGCACGCACAATGCTTATCTTTTTAAAATCTCCAGAATTTCTTTGGGCTAAAGCGATTGCTACTGCTTGCTTTACTCAGAATCGCTCTATTGTACACAATTGGTATAACAAGACTCGGTATGAGCTGATTCGAGGGAGAAAACCCAATGTTTAATACTTTCATATGTTTGGATCTCTTTGCTACCCAACAAATGATCTTGTGTTCTTGGGAAAAATGACACGAGGGCTGACATTAGAATAGGTATTGGTTATTCTCATGTCTTTCAAGAGGTTGTTTCTAATTGACAACTGCCGAACCAAAAAATGATTATGGAAACGATACACTTTGTCAAATTTGATGGAACTCCGCAATATTTTTTTAGTTTAATTTCATAAATTTTAGGTTTTTTCTTAAACGTTTTTGTTTGTTATTGTTTAATTTAGCTTTCCATACTCTCAAATCATTTTTCTCATTCAAACTCAAATCTTCCGACTGTATCGATTTTCCAGCACAGCCTCATTGGGGATTAACGACCCGGGAAAAGTCTATACTGCTTCTCGGTTTTATTGATTTTGTTTCTAGACTATTCTTACTATATATATTTTATATTTTATTATATATTATATATATTTTAAGGTGTAGTTTGGCACCAATCAAGAATCATCAATTCCAGTCTTGGAAACTTATTCTGATGAACAACTTCAAGAAGACGCCGTAGAACTTGATGGGAATACTATTATGCATTCTTTTGAAAATCCTGACATCAAAGAAGTTGAGTCATCTTAAAACTATTAGAACCCATCAAATATGCACGAGTTCCATCAACAACATCGCTACACTGATAAGTGGACTAAGAATCATCCAATTAAACAAGTGAATGGTAACCCTTCAAAGCCAGTTCAAACATGAAATAGACTCCGAACTCATGCAGAGTTGTGTATGCACGCACTCACAGTGAGTCTTACTGAACTTAAAAACATCAAGGAAGCTATGCTTGATCATAGCTGGATCAAATCAATGCAAGATTAACTTAAACAGTTCAAACGTCTAGATGTGTGGGAACTTGTTCCATTACCAGAATACAGGCATGCAATCAAGGTAAAATGGCTTTGGAAAAACAAGACAGATGCTGAAAACACAGTTATTAGGAACAAATCATGTCTCATTGCAAAGGGTTATAGTCAACAAGAAGGGATTGATTTTGACGAGTCATTTGCTCCAGTCGCACGACTAGAAGCTGTTCGCATGTTCATGGCTTACGCGGCTCACAAGAACTTTACAATATACCAGATGGATGTGAAGACTGCATTCCTAAATGGTCCATTGAAAGAAGAAGTTTTGTAAGTCAGTCTGATGGATACGTAGATCCAAACTTTCCTAATTAAGTTTATCATCTGAAGAAAGCTCCGTATGATCTCAAACAAGCCCCTCGAGCATGGTATGACAAGCTTTCATCCTTCTTGATTAAACACCATTTCACAAAAGGTATTGTTAATCCAACACTGTTTACACGAAGACACAGAAAGGACATTTTATTAGTTTAAATAATTGTTGATGACATTATTTTTGGATCCACAAATCCAGTTTTCTCAAATAGATTTGCAAAACTAATGAAAGATAATTTTGAAATGTCAATGATGGGTGAGATGTAGGACTTTAGATTTAATAATCCCCCCGTGGAATCTTCAAAAACCAATCACAATACACTATAGAGCTTCTTAGGAAACACATAATGGAAAAATGTAATGGCTACTACCAAAATCGATGCAGATTTACAGGGTACTTCAACTAATCAAACTAAATACCATAGTATGATTGAAGGACTCATGTATCTCACTACACGTCGACCAGATATTGCATTTGCATGTATGTGCACGTTATCAGGCACGCCCAACTAAGAAACACCTCAAAGAGGTCAAAAGGATCTTTCGGTACCTCTGATAATCCATTAATAAGGGATTGTAGTACTCGAAGGATTTTGGATTTGAGCTAATTGCGTATTCAGATGCAGATTTAGCAGGGTGCCTTGATGATCATAAAAGCACACCTAGAGGACTCTAGTTTCTAGGAGACAAGCTAGTCAGCTGGTCGTCAAAAAAGCAGGACTGTACATCCATGTTAACTACGGAAGCTGAGTACGTATCTTTATCAACATGTTGCGCATAAGTCATTTGGATGAGAACGCAATTGCTTGATTATGGATGTCGCTACAACAAGATTCTAATGTACTATGACTCAAAAAGTGTAATTGCCATATCGTGCAATCCGGTAAAACATTCACGTACAAAACACATTAACATTCGTTATCACTTTATCAAAGAGCATGTTAAAAGAGGTACAATTAAACTTTACTTTGTTGGGACGGAATACCAACTTGCTGATCTATTTACTAAAGCCCTTCCATGAGAAAGGTTTGAGTATTTGGTTCAAAGGATTGGTATGAGATGTATGACTCTAACTGAGTTGGAACGTCTTGCAAAGTTATCTTCTTGAATAAAAGATCATACATCAAAAACTTTTGTAAATACATTTCAAAAACAAAATACAAAATTTAAAAAATCAAAATCAAAAAAAACTTTTATTCTTTTTCAAAACATGAAAAACAAATAAAAATATAAAAAATATAAAAACACAAAAATATAATTTAAATGATACAATCACATATCTTCTCCGTTTTTATCAGTTTCATGATATTGTTTTCACAAAAAGTGGTTCTTTAAATGCCTAAATATATCATGAACTGATGGGGAGTAAATCATTCATAAAATGATCTTTCACTGCTAAAATATGTGGTTTGTAATCATAATCCATTCACAAAATAAGGATTTCTTGAAAAACATCTTTCAAAAATCATCAAAGTTTGAAAAATTCAAGTATGAAAAATAGCAAAAAGTAGCAATCTCTTGAATAAAGTCCTTTAATTAGACATTAATTGGAGGGGGAGTTATGAAATTTCTTTTAGTGAAAAACGGGAACTTAACTGCAAAACAATTCAAAAGGTTTGTTGTAAAAATAGGTCTAACTCCAAGGGAGAGTTATGAAATTTTTTATGGGATGTTATTGTTTACGAAAGTAACTATAAGGACTGAAAGTGCAAATTGCAAAATATAGTTTTGTATGGGATGCTATTGTTTATGATAAAGAAGAGGGACTAAAAATGATAAATCCAAAAGATAGTTTCGTATGTACTAATAAGGTTTATGAAAGTAACTTGAGGGAATGAAAATGTCAAAAATTCAAAGTTATTTTCAGAAGTATAAAAGAAACAGGGTCATACGTAACCTCTCTCTTTCATACACACACACACAGCTGCATCCCTTTTGTTTCTAAATATCCATTTAGAGCCAATTATGGTTTTTCCATAAGGTGTACGAACCAAAATCCAAACTTTGTTTCTGGCAAATTGATTTAGTTCCTCTTGCATGGAATCAACCCATCTAGGATGCTTAAGTTCTTAAGAAACCTTTTTAGGTTCTTCTTTAGATAGAAAGTCTACAAACAGACATTCATGAGCTCAAGCAGCACTCAGTTATTTGGTCATGGCTCTAGTAAGCATTCCAGCTCCTGGATTGCCTATAATATTAACCAACTCAATATGATTGTCCTGATACCATTTGTCTTGAGGATCTGGAGAGGCCATTGATAGGATGGATAAAAAGGAATTAGTTAGGATTGGATTTGTATTTGAAACTGAAATATCCTCAGCTGGAGAGGATAGTGGTTCAGAGGTCTGAACATCTTTAGTGTTTGGGAGGTTATCAATGATATGATTATCATTGTTATGATTTGAGTGCTCAGTTTGATCATCATTTGAGATTACATTATTTTGAGCTGAGTGATCATTTTGATCAGCTTGATCATTTTGATCAGATGAAGCATCAGGTACAATAACAACAGGTTCAGGTCTTTTATAGGGTTCTATGAAAGAAACAATATTGCTATTAATTTGATACATTTGAAAGGGTTCATATGGATGAAGATACTCATCAAGTGGGTATCTTTAAAATTCAGCAATGGTGATGTTGTCATCTAAAGGTTTTGTGAATTTTATAGCATTAGTGATTTCATCAAATATGACGTGATAGGTTTCTTTAGTTTGTTATCTTCTATGGTGTTGAAGACTCTGAAGGCTTTGGAAACAAGTGAGTATCCAAGGAACTAACCATCATCAGCTTTTTCATCAAACTTCCCTAAATAATCTTTATGATTATGGATGTAAACTGGACATCCAAAGACATGAAGGAAATCAATATTTGGAATTCTTCCATGAAAGATTTCATAGGGAGTTTTGAGATATCTTTTAATAATAGTGGACCTGTTTTGAGTATAGCAAGCAATAGCTACAACATCAGTCCAATATTGTTTTGATAAGACAGATCCTGAAAGCATTGTTCTTGCAGCTTCTATGAAAGTTCTATTTTTCCTTTCGGCAACACCAGTTTGTTCATGTGTGTATGGAGAGGAAACGTTTTGAGAGACACCTCTTTCATCACAGAAGTTGACAAGAATGCTATTTTTGAATTTAGTACCATTGTCAGTTTTGAGTTGTTGGACTTTGATGTCATTTTGATTTTCAACTCTTTTGATGAATGACATAATGGTTTTAGGTGCTTGAATTTTCTTCTTCAGGAAGTATACCCAAAGTGTACCTTGAGTACTCATCAACAATGACGAGGGTATACTTATCATGGTTAATGAACCTAGGGGTTACAGGTCCAAATAAATCCATGTGAAGAAGATGAAGACATTTCTTGATAGAAGATGTCTGTTTTGTTTTAAAGCTGACTCTATGGTGATTTCCCTTTTCACATGATGGCATGGTTTGTCCTTTGAGTAGACGAGTGAGAGAAGACCAATAACAAGATTTTGTTTTGCAAGTTGGTCAATTGTTTTGAAGTTTAGACAAGCAAGTCTTTTATGCCAAAGCCAGTTGAGATTTTCAGTGGCTTTGGCAAAGAAACAAGATTCTTGTGTAGAAGTCATGTCAAGAACATATACATCTCTTAATCTTGGAGCAATCATAACAATTTAATTGTTAGAGTTGAATATTGTTCCTATTTCTCATCAAACTAAACAATATATTTAGCATCACATAGTTGACTGATGCTAACTAGATTGTATTTGAGACCATTTACAAATGCTACTTTTATGAAAACTATATCATTACATTTTATAGAACCATAACCTTCAGTGGTGCATGTAGAGTCATCTCCAAATACCACCTTAGGTCCTGGTTGTTCCACATATTTGTGCAGGTAACTTTTGACACCAGTCATATGCCTTAAGCATCCACTGTCTTGGTACCAGATGGGTTTCCTAATGTCACACTACACAAATAAGTTCAGAATGGTTAGTTTTGCTTAGAGACCCACCTTAGATCTTGTAGTGTTTAAAGATTGGAATGCTTTAGATTTCTTAGCTTGAAGTGCTTTACCTCTTCTAAACCACTCAATGTCATTGTGATCAGTTGTGGTATGAACCATGCTACCACAAGTTTTACGACTTTTGTTGATATGTTAAGGGTTTCTTGGTTTGATTCCTCTTCTTAGAGAAATAACTTTGTTATGACCATGTGTATTATATTATGATCATAACTTCCACAGATATCACATATGGGATAGTTTATATAATCATCAGACAGATGATCATTGAACCCATATTGTATGTAAGAAGGGAGGGTTTTTGATGGTCTTGAGGTTTTAGATCTTGAAGAAGATCCACCATGACTTTTGAGATGCTGAGTCATGTTCATAGTGGATATATATTCAGCTTGATCACAAGTTCTGTGATTAGTTCTCTCATATTTCTTACAAAACAAAACTTTGTAGCAATTCTCATAGAGATGATTGTTCAATCCACAAAGTTTACAATTCTTTTTGAATTAAGTTTTGTATTTATTTTGAGGTGCTTTTTGGGGAACCTATTGAGATTTGTTATTTTTGGAATAAGATAACTGATTTTTGCTAATTTGTAATTTTAGATCATTTTGTTCTTTCATTACAATAAACAAAGGAGATTCATCTTCAGTTTTCACATTCTTTAGTTTACCAGCAAATGCTGAATTATTCTTTGAAGCTAAACTATTTTTGTTACCCTTAGCAAGGAGCTGAGGATGGTTCATTTATGGTCACACCTTTTAAGGTTTCAGCTTTGAATGTGGAATTTGACTTCAAAATTGATTTGATATTTTTGGACCAGATACAGGTTTAGCACCAGCTAACTTCTCTAGTGGAGAAAGAGGGGTGCTACAACTGAAGATTCATCAGCTGAATCATACTCAGTAGCTGAAGAGTCAATGATAGCAACTGAAGGATTAGTTATTTCACTTGTGACTCAGCCGGAAGAACTTTACCAATGTCATGATTTGGCAAAGTAAAACCTTCAAATTCAAATAGCCAAGGTTGTTTAACACCTGTAATGGACACTTTTATGTCATCAGCTGAAGATTTTATAAAGACTAAGTCACTTTTCCTAAAACTAGAGGGATCTTCAGTGAGTTGATCAAGTCCCAATATTATTTTCTTTTGAGAGGGGATTTGTTCACTGATACACTGATTTACCTTTTTAGAACTGTTTAGCCATGTTTTAATGATTGTTGTTAGCTCTTTTAATTATTTTCTTAAGTTTTTATTCTCTTCAAGAATTTCATTGTTTACATGCTGCATGGTAAGAAAATCAAGTTTTGCTTGTTTTAATACTAAAAGTTGTTCTTTGCATGTATTCAATTCTTGAACAAGATCTATATGTTTTAACACATGATTGCTTCTTTGCTCTTCATCATAATTAAGATCAATACACAAATAATCAAAAAAAATATTTTCTTTCATCATTATCTTCCATATCAAGAAGAGTGTGTACCTTTTTCATAGATATCTTCACCTATTCCCTATTTCTAGCACTTTCTTTGCCCACAACAACGCTTTCATCATTAGCAAGTGGCATGAGAACCTTTACTTTAGTCATTTCATTGTCATCAGAGGACACATCTTCTTCATCCCATTCATAGGCTTCAGCAACAAGACCCTTGATTTTGACCATTGATGATTTAGATAAAGTACCAGAATTAAGGAGGGCTAGTTTAGCCTTGACTTTATTGTATTTTATCTCAAAGTCTTTGTTAGGCCTTAGTTCAGGTTTCTGCTAAGAAGGACTGAAGATAGTAGATTGAGGTTTTTGAAATGGTGATGAGTATAAGGAAATAAAGTCTTAGAAAAACAGTCTCTTGCAAAGTGACCTTTTCTACCACATTTGTGGCATATAGTATCATCAGTTGCTTTTGCACTACTGAACCTTTAAGACCCCTTTTTGAAGAATCTTTTAAATTTGGCTAAAAGAGCTCTTTTTTGATATTCTTCTTCAAGGTCATTTAAGTATTCTTGACTACTTGTTGTATCCTCTTCATCATCAGGACTATCTTGAAAGTCCTGAACAATACAGGTTGAAAAGAAGGCAGTTGACAAGGGAGTTGCAGTGACTTTGGTAGAAACTTAGCCACTTCTTTTCAGATTTATAAATACTATCAATGAGGTTTTCTTCATATTTGAGTTTACCAAATAGAGAAGCAAGCTTAGATTCGTTCACATGATTTATGTTTCTAAGACTTTGGTAGAAACTTAGTCACTTCTTTGGTAACCCATTTATAAAAGCAGTATTTATTTCAAGCTTTGAAAGTTTAATGCCATCATTTAGTAACTCATTCATCAAAGCTTTGTATCTGGTGAAAGTTTGTGTTAGTGTTTCACATTCCTTGAATTTAAATGGTATTGTAACACAACTTTAACTTCATAACTCTACTTTCTTTCACATCATATGGGCCCTCATGATATAGTATCAGGTCATCCTAGGTAGATTTAGCTGTTAAACAGTTGATGACAAAGTTCATTTGGTCATCTAAAAGGAAGACAATATGAGACTTTTGAGTCACTGTTCTAAGTTAGCAGCCTTTCTCTCTTCACTAATTCATTGTCCTTTTGGTTTCCATTGACTAGCTGTCGTAGGAATGTATGGACCATTTTCAATGATGTTTTTGAATTAAGGTTCAATGCCTATTATATGGCACATAAACCTCTTCTTCCAAATGGTGAAAATTTTCACCTCTAGTACAGGAGCAACATTTAACTGGCCACCCCTTTATTCAAGAGTCTGGTACTTCTGTTGCCATTTTTAATGGATCTTGATTTTAAAAATCATATGAGCAGTTTATAAAAATTTTTGAAAAGGTTTTACAAATCAAACTGCTCTGATACCACTTGTTGGTGTCCTTTAATATGATAATAGGTTTATCAAGTTAAACTTAATCACATTCCATGGCAACAAAGTGAGTTTAAACAAATACATGTGAACAATATAATGAACAAGTTTAAAACATACAAAAGTAACATTTCAATGTATAGGTTCTTATTAGAATCAAATAAAGAATCTATGACACACCTTGCTTGCGGAATAGCAAGGTGGTTAAATGACAATTGGGGGTGATCTCCTTCTAACTTAAACTCTAACCAAAGTTATGAGTTTAAGAAAACAAACTATTTGACTAAAACTAAAGCTTCAACTTTAGTTGTTTTTGTTTAGTTTGTTTAAGAGATAAATGTTCTTCAATGTGTTTCACATTAATTAGAAAAGATAGCATTTACTCTCATCATCCCTTTCCTTTTATAGGCAAAGGAATTAGGGTTTACAACTTTAACCTAGTATACATGGCAAGCATTAAATGGGTGGTTGAGCTACCATTTAATGCACGTATACTTTATAGTACTAGGTACAGTCCTTTAAGGAAAGTCGTTATACTTCTATACCAACTTTAGTAGTATTCATTTCCAACGAGATTGCTTTATTCCTTTTGACATAAAGTAATATTTTTCCCACCTTGTAAACCTTCTAGAAGTGAAACATTTTATTTCAGTCTTCTAAGAAGGAGATCTACATCGTTTACCTTGGAATTGTCAACCAAGTTGAATTAAAGCTCTTGCTAAGGTCTTCTTTAGTTTCTGAACTGCCACATAAACTAAAGTGAAAATGATCTTGATCTTCTAAGTACCTGAAGAACTAAAGCTGAAGTGTCTTCAGTGAATACAAGCTGAACTATCTTCAGCTTGTTTATACTTAGGTGATTTATGTTTAAATCTAATGAGAGACTAAAAGGCCCAGTCGCTGACCCAACAATATCCCCCTTTTTGAATATACAAATAGCCTATGTTAAAATTAGTAGTAAGTGAGCAAACAACTTCTTACAAACTGATAATATTGAACAACATAAATAGATAACCATTCATATTAACTTTCATTACATTACAATACAAAAGATAAAGTTATTACAAAAGATTACAACATCTACTACCTCAGCTGCTCAATGACCTTTATTTGCTTGAGGGGGTTCAGGTTCCTCTTATCAACTTCAATAATAAAAAGGAATTGAAAGTCCTAACATGATCTTCAATGCTAAGACCTTGGTGAAGTCTGAAGAAGATTTCTTGCACAGTGTATAACATTTCATTATTGAAATCTTTAAAGTCTTCAAGGGTAACAAAATCTTTTCTATGGAAGGAGTTGAAAAAGATCATACCTAAAATTGGCTCATTTAGCACAGTTCTAGCTGGATGATCTCCATACTAAACAGATGACTTGAATTTCTTGGTAGACCTGAAGATGTCATCAACATGCTTCATTTTCTTCCTTGCTAGATCATTCAGTCTATCTATTGGATCATGTTCTCCTAAAGGTTTGTCTAAGTCATTCCTCAACTCAGCTTCAGTTTTGTAAAGATAGTCCATTCTTGTCTGTATTTGTTCATAGATGGTGGACCATTATTTTCCAATTATGTTTGGACAAGCTTTCACAACCTCTCTCCATTTACTCAAATGTAAATCACTGGCCTTGAAGTTGGGAATGACCTTATCAGTACCATCCTCCCTATACACCTTAAATGTGATTGGGCCTTTCCTAGTCAAAACAACATAATTTGTGATTCTTGATTGTGCCCTTCTATTTAGAATTTTGTCATAGTATTTGTCATACTGCAACTTGGCTTTGTAATACTTTGTTACGACATCCACACCAAGAAGATCAATCCACTCTTCTTTTCTTGCTTCCACTTCTTGTTTGGCTGCATCAACTTTAACAGATTCCTTAATCCTCTTTTGTTCTTTGATTTGTTCTTTAGTGAAATGAACATGCTCACCACCTTTAGTGATAAAGTCAAACTTCTTCCTCTTCTTTTTCTTTTAGGACTCAACCATGAAACCAACCAAATTTATTCTATCATTATTAGAATCACTTTTAGCACTCTCTTCTTCAGCATCTTTTAAAGACATAGCTACTTTGCCCTTGTCTTTCTTGATTAGCTCCCCCTCAGGTTAAGAGGAGCTCTTTGGTGGACTTGGGAGAAAAGGATATTGCAGTTGTGTTGTTGTGGTTGTTATGATTGGTAGAATTATTGATGTTGTAGGTGTTGTTGTTGGTATGGGTTTGTTTAGGTTAGCCTTTTTAGCATCTTTTGCAGCTTTCCTTTGAAACAACTGAGAGATTATGATCTGTTAGGTGTTCTTCTCCCCCTTAGCAGGGTGAGTGGCAGCTAGGCCAGCTGAAGGAACACCATGATATCCAGATTTCTTTGATGTAGACTCAAAAACCTAAGCAAACTTGTTCAAGGTTTCAGTAACTTTTTGAGCAAACTAAGAAGAGTATACAAGGTTTTGATCTTAGCCTAAATAAATGCAACTTATGTTGGTACAAAAAGAAACTCTACTGGAAGTTGCCACTAAAAAGTCTTTAGTTCAGCAACTTAAGTGGTAAGACTTTTAACAGTTGAAGTGAAAGTCTTTAAATTGGTAGGAATTTCTTTTAAATCCCTAGGCAGCTCAATCTCCAGGTCATGAACATGCTTTATCAACTCTTTGACTACTCCAGTTAGTTCATTAAACTTGGAAGGGAGTTCTTTCACCTCGGTTGGTAATGAGCTGGCAAAGTCATATAAAGATAAAAGATATGATAGTTTATGTTTTAAAGAAGTTACCAAAAGCTAAATGAACTGTGTCACATTTGGATATGAGAGTTGTGTTGTAAGGAAGGCAACTTTAGCTTCAGCTTTGTTCTTTTGTTGCTCTAGCTTACGATTCTATGATTAAAGCAAGAGAACTTGATTTGTAAGCTCTTGTATTTGAATTAACCTTAGGGATGGAGGATGAGGAGCTGAAGCATCTGCAGTTTCTTTAGGCTCTTCAGTATGAACCTTTTCAGTATGAACCTCTTCATCATTATCATCTTGAACTATTATGGGTTTATCATCTTCTGGTAAGTCTAGGTCCATGAAATCAGTCCTCACATCTTGAACTAGTTTGTATAGATCCTTCAGCTTTTTTTCTTTCTTTGTATCATTTGAGCTGGAGAAATCAGAGGAAGTGTTGAACTCATCATCCCTAAAGGTAACATCTTCATCGGCTTTGCTCTCCTTTTCAGTTTTGCTAAACTCCAAATTGGTACCTGTTTTAGTGTGGGCAGTTTTCAACCCATCTCTAGTAGATTTGGTTTTATCTACAAGAACACTTGGATTAGTCCTTGCAAACATATGATCAAGGGAAAGTTTATTTGGTCCTTCATCATTACATGTGGTTTGAGATATTAAATCCTTAGGAGCAGATAGGCTAGAATCAGCTCTAGCTTTGGAACTTGCTGAAACATCATGTTTTGATGTAGACTCAAAGTGAATGATGATAGAAGCTGAATAAATAGGTCTAGTATGAATAGATGATGACATACCACTACTGAGCTAAGGGTTGGATCCTTCTTCACTAGTAACCCCTAAAGATGTTAGGCCACCAACTGCTTGTTATGCCTCTTTATGTAGTTTAGCAACCACATGGGTGGAAGCTGAAGGTTGGATAGGGTTGGAGTGCATGGCTGAGCTAGACTGGGTTTCTTTTACTGAATGGCCAGTTTATGATATAGTGTCCCCTTTTGTGAAGGAGACACCTTTGATTGTCTCTATCTTAGACTAAGGATGGTTATATGTAAAAGGAATTTGCTTTTTCCGTTATCTAGTTGTAACTCTAGGCTTTGTGCCTTGGGTAACCTTCTTCTCAACTTTTGAAGAGGGATTTGGAGTTTGAAAGCCACAGGTGCATTAACTTTGTAGATGTCTAACATGTGCTTTGTGAAGAGAGGACCTTCATGTTAGTTTCTCTTTAGTGCCCAGTTCTGAGAACTGAAGACTTGAGTGGGGTTTAGAGTTACTTCATCATTTCCATAACCTTCCATCTTATGTTGCAATGACAGAGATAAAAACCTAAGATAAGGGACAACCTTTTCTGTAGTCTTCTTGTTCAGCTTGCTGAGGAAATCTTCCCAAATTAACTTAGCAAAATCTATTTCTACTCCATTTGCAAGACAATATAGAATGATAGCATCCTTGTTTGAGATCTGGTCAAACCCACCAGTCTTACTCCCTAAACACTTAATGATTTAGCCCATTAGCAACCTCCACATAGGAGGAAGAAATCCCTTTCTGAGGGTTCTCTTTGCTTCAATTTCCCTACTATACCCTATTGTGGCAAATTAATTTCTGACAATTTCTAGTGATGGCAATGCTACATAGTCACTAGAGTGGGACAAGTAGTTTGCCCCAATGGCATTTCTGAATGTTGTGAGCCCTACTTCTCTAAGGATGCCCCCTGTAGGAGTTGAGAACCATACCTTGGAGTTCTTTTGGGTTTTAGCAGTGTACCAAAACTCTGACACTCTTTGTATTGATTTGGTGACATAGTGTATGCCTCTCTAAGACAACACTTGAAACTGAAGTCTAAAACAACCTTAAAGTATTTTGAGTTTGAGTGTGGAGGGTGAAGAAGAGCAACTTCATTGTTGGGATTGAAGATGATATCTTCAATATTAAACCCAACTTGAGGAGCATGCTCAAATGGAATGGGGCTTTCTGGTTGTTGTTGTTATGGATCTTCTTATGGGATTTGTACTTGGTTTGGTGGTGGTGATTGTTGTGGGTTAGATGATTCTGCCATTTCTGTTAAGTTAGGGTTTGAGGTTTTGATCTGTTTTGATTATTTATGTGTGTGTTTTTGATAAGTGATTTATGTTGTGAAAATTGAATTATGAATTAGGTTGATTTGTTTAAATGATTGATGAAGTTACAAAAACTTCTTGAGGAATTGATAACTGCCATTTGGAAGTTAACAATTTGTGAGAATGTTTTAGGGTTTGATTTTGCATGAAGACTTAACTTTGCATTTAATAAAAGTTAGTGAAGCATGCTTCTGACACTTGGAACAGTGAAAAGCCAACTATTCAACGGTAAAAGTAGGTGAGAGAAAGTGGTGAGGTCACTCAAACGTTTTGATATCCCTTTTATTAATAATATTAAAAGTAAATAATTTCTTTGATAAGAAATTATTCATAGAAAATTATATTAATTTTAAAAATCACATTTGCTTTTAAAACTGACCCTTTGATTGATGTTTTGAAAAGCTGAACTAGGTTCAGGTTTGGTGTTATGTTATGCTGAACAAATATTGGTAATCTTTCTCAACACCAATGCTCCAGTGAAGGTGACAAAACCACACATACTCATGCAACTCCATGAATGAGACATATGTGATTGCTCAGTTACTTCACTCGAGAAAGCTGAAGAGTTAGATCAAAACTATGGTGTAATCTTTATCAACATTAATGCTCCAGCGAAGGCAACAAAACTACACATGCTCATGAAAATCCATGAATGAGACATATGTGATTGCTCAGTTACTTCACTTGAAAAAACTAAAGATAGGATAATGGCTAGGTAGGGTGAGTGTATGAATCTAAACTGAAGAAAAATAAATCATGTTTTTGATTTGGTTCTTGTTTTACCATTAACGATGCTTAGAAAAGGCCGACAAAAACCACATATGCTCCATCAAATCCATGAGAGAGACACAAGTGATTGCTTAGTTACTTAACTCAAGCAAGCTAAAGGTTAATAAGGAAAAACTAAAATGACACTTAACAAGTAAAGTTATGTTCAGTTTTAGTTGAAAAGCTAGACCTCTTCAGTCTTCATCTAAAGATTTATTTGAGGGTTTAGGTTTTGAGCCATTGATGTTCAGCATACCTAGTTCAGAAATCAATCTTTTGAAAGTTGATTCATCCAGGGGCTTGGTGAAGATATCACTAAGTTGATACTGAGTGGGAATGGAATGTAGTTCAATGTCTCCTTTAAGAATATGATCTCTAATAAAGTGATATCTGATATCAATATGCTTTGTTCTTGAGTGGAGAAGTAGATTGTTTGATATTGCAATAGCACTTGTGTATCACAAAATATGGGTACCTTCTCATATATTATGTCATAGTCAATGAGCTTACTTTTCATCCATAGTATATTGGCACAACACCCAGCAGCAGCAACATATTCAGCTTTAGCTGAAGATATGACTGTAGATTGCTGCTTCTTAGCACTCCAGCATACAAGTTTGCCTCCTAGCAACTGACAAGCACCTGATGTGCTTTTCTTGTCTATGTTGCATCCAACATAGTCAGAGTCAGAGTATCCTTTTAGGTCAAAACCTAAACATTTAGGATAATAAAGACCAATACTAGGAGTACCTTTCAGGTACCTAAAAATTCTCTTAACAACAATAAGGTAAGATTCCTTAGGATTTGCTTGATATCTTGCACAAAGGTAAGTAGAGAATTGAATCTCAGGTCTGCTTGCAGTTAGGTACATCAGTGATCCAATCATACCTCTATACTAAGTCTTATTTATAGCTTTGCCGTTGAGATCAGGTCCTAAGTTATTAGGGGGGTACCATTAGTGTTTTCACTGATGAACCATTGATGTCATACTTCATCAGCAGATCCTTGACATATTTTTATTGATTGATTGAATTGCCTTTTTTAGATTGTTTAATTTGAAATCCAAAGAAATAGGTGAGGACACCCATCATGCTCATTTCATATTTTTGAGTCATTAGTTTTGCAAACTATTTGCATAATTTTGTGCCGGTGGACCCAAAAATAATATCATCAACATAGATTTGTACTAGAATCTGTTAGGAATAAGAAAAAAATTTTTATTAATAAGAATTGGTTATTGTAAAGTATATAGTTTAGATAGTAATTATATTGTAATAAAGTCTATCTTGGTCAAACTTAAGTAATATTGACCAAGGTTTGATTAAAGTAGGAAAAATAGATAGGGTAAATCAATAAGTCTAGATACCTATTTAGTAGGGGTATTTATCCAAGTCTCTTACATTTTGTAATCACTTCTCCCAACCTCCCTTCTATTTTTCCATTGAATGAAAACTTTGAAAATGATGAAAAATACTCTTTAGCTCCCCTCTCTTATTCACATAAAATTCGTATGATACTATAGTGCAAACATGACATATAACAAGTGGTATCTATCACCAGGAGAGATCTAGTTTGTGTTTTCGTGCATCAAATCGAGTGTAATTGTGTGGGTTTTCTATTGTAGAGCTTTAGAACTAAGATATCGTGTAATTATCGTATAATTTGGATATTAGATTTACTATTTCACGTGTTTTTGATCCTAAAACGCTATTAATAACTTTTGAAAACATTAAATTGTGGATTTAATAGCTAGTATATGAAAATTATTTGTTTAAAGTTGATTTTAATAAAAAATAATTGAATTTGATAGCTTTCGTAACGATGAAAATTAGTTTCGTTAACTGTTTTTATGCTTAAACTGCTTTCATAACATAGATAACAAGTTTCAGAAACTATTTTAGAAGTGTTAATAACTTTTGTAATCTAGAAATCAGGTTCTGTAACTGTTTTTGGCGGGAAATGTGCTTTTGTATCATAGTTTGAGCTTTCGTATTGTAGTTTGAGCTTTTGGTAACTTTCATACGTAAGTACAACAGCTTTCGGAAACCAGTCAATAGCTTTCGTAAACCAGTAATTAGTTTCAAAACATAGAACTTTGTAAAATTGAAAAGATAACATCACACATTATCACTTTAAAATGAAAGAATTATATTTATAAGTTTCTTGATAGTTTCTTAGCAAAGAGTTTATGAAAGTTGAGGTTTTATAAGTTTTACAAAAGTAGTGGAAATTTGGAATTTACAAAAGTAGAGGTTTCGTATATTGGAGCTTTTGGTAACCATTTTAAGATTCATATTCTGTGGAGCTTTCGTATTATGTGGTTTCATAATTGAGGTTTCGTATCAAGAACTTGGTCTTGGTTTTATAATCTAAGGGTTTCATATCACAAGTTTCATATGAAAGGTTTCGTAACATAGTTTCATATCTGAGGGTTTCATATACCAAGGTTTCATATTTCCAAAGGTTTCGTAACAGAAGTTTCGTATTACAGAATTGATATAGTTTCATAAAATTGAGGTTTTGTAAGACTTGGTTTCGTAACACAGCTTTCCTAATTGGAGGTTTCGTAATTTAGTTTTCGACTTTGAAGGTTTCATATCTTAGTTTCAGAGGTTTCAAAACATAGTATTTGAGGTTTCGTAACACAGTTCCAGAGGTTTTAGATCTTCTTACTTTCGGAAATTCACTACTACAAAATGAAGCTAAAGCGACATCACTAAAGTGTTGTATTGTGTCTCTAAAATGTTGTATTATGCCTAATGTGACACTTTACCAAGTGTTGCTTTATGTAACATTGCCTTAGGTTTAAGCGACACTTTTTATTAGATTATGCAATACAATCTAAAAGTGTTTCTTATGTTTAGCAAATGCAATACTTTAAGGTGCAACACTTTTTATACTCAAATGCAACACGTTTTACCTGTAGTGGCAACACTTTTGACATTCAACTTCAACATATTTTTGCATCAACTACAACATTACTACAAACTAAGTGCAACACTTTTCCATTAATCTACAACACTTTTTCACTAAAGTGTAACACATTATTATTTAGTAACACTATAATTGCAACACTTTAATCTATTAAATGTAACAGTTTTGGTTGTTTCTAGCACACGGTTGCAACACTTTTTTGAATGAATTGTAACACTTTTGTTCCCTGAAACACAAATGATACGTATATCTATTTCCTTGTAACGATTCTAATACAATAATATTTTCCCTTATGTAATAGCAAAAAATATTATGCCATAAATAATATCATATTGTACTTTGACATTTACATACAAATAGTATTATTTGTCTAGTCAACAAAAAATAAAGTTATCAAATTACAACCCTCCAAATCTTGACATCTTCTTTGCGAATTCTACCCGTGGGTTGACATCGACCAAAATGGCATGTAGCCTGTTGCATACGAAATCAACAAAAGAATATAATTAGTTTGTAACTGGTAAACATAATAGTCACATTAGGAAGAATGTAGACTTACTAAAAGAAAAAAGTGAACCATAAAAAGAAAAAAGAACATGCTGCAAATACAAAATGGTAACCATAAGATCTTAAAACAACAATAAAATCCATTTCGCATCCATGCTACACTGATCATATTGCATAAAATATTTTCATCTCATCATAAGTAAGATGCTTTATATACATAGGTACCCCCTACATATTCTAGAAGGAAAACCACAGTGAATTTCACTGAAAGAAATAAACCTATGCTCTTAACATAAAAATATGCAAAGAAATCATTTTTTAAGGGTTTTGGTTTTGGGAATTGGGGATTACATGTGGTTTCAAGGGTGTTTGGTGTTGGTAGGTACTTGTTTTTACTTTTCATAAATCTGCTTAAAGGGTGTTTGGTGTTGCAATGTTAATGTAATTACCTGTGGTTTCAAGTCATAGATATGCAATGTCTTGAGTTCTGACTCTCTGATTAGTTACAAGTCTAATAATAAGTTTTAGTAGTTGCAGGACTGCTACTGATTCTAGTTAAGTTATCTATAAATCTTCATATTATTAGATTTTACCAAACTTTTAAACATAAGGTTATCTGATTGCTTCATACAGCAGAACATTTAACCACTCTCTTGCACTCTTTTTTGTTACCAATGATTACCAGATCTTATTACTGATACTAACTGATGCGTACTTTTTATCCTAAGTCGTCATCCTCTAAAAATACCACCCTATCGCTACCTTGCTCTACCCGTGCGCACATTCTTATCATACACATCCTGTAGCAACACAATCATTTATAATCATTTTTTCAAGCTGCATAAATGATGCTTGTTTAAAACTTGAACAACCTAGTCATACTCAAATGTGACGAATGTTTGAAAAACTAGGTAGTCTTCACTCCCTAAAGGTAACTTATATCTTATAACTAAACATATTTGGAATACCTAAGCCAGAGTACGTATTAACTCATGAATATAATCCGATCAAAAAATAATCCAATACACATGGAGGATAGAAGACTTACAAATTCATGAGGAAGTTGTGCACTAGTGAAATGAGCTAGTTGTTCCAATATATATCCCATTTTCCTTTTGATATCTGCATTTTCTTTTTTACAAAGTTGTACACATTTTAGTGATTTTCTTGAGCTTTTCCTCACTAGCCTCTGCATGTTTCCTCTCATGGTCCACTTGTTTACGTAAGCTCTCATTATTTAGAATTTACTTCTTTAGAGCCGAACGCCGTTTCAAATATCCAAGAATGCGCTTAAGCCATTTCAAACAAACCTCTGTTGGTGTAGAAGATGAATCAGTTGCATTGTTTTGTAATGCACATAATGAGCTTTCTCCTAAAAGTTGTTGATTGTGTTACTAATACAAATTAATTGCTAAAACAACACTCTTGTTGCACAGCTCTATGGACAAGTTAATCTTTCTTTTAAAGGAAGTCCCTACTGGATGGCTCCTCAGGTACTGTTCTAATCCATCATTGGAATCTTTTACAAGGTGAAACCAACCTTTATCCTCTCCTTATTATGGTCACTATCTTTCCTGCAGCTCTTATAGAGCGAGTCATAAAAGGATTCCAATCCCGATCTTGCTCTTGTTGTTGACATCTGGAGTTTGGGTTGTATAGTCATTGAGATGATGAATGGGAAACCTCCATGGAGTGAGTTTGATGCGGTAAGCAACAAGTAACAGTTTTGTTTTCTGTTATTCACTTTTCGTTTTTTACATAAAGTTCAAGATCACCATTTGAAATATCTACTGTGCAGCCTGCATCAATGTTCAAGATTATGAAGGAGACTCAACCAATACCTGAAACAATGTTACCAGATGGCAAAGATTTTATGCGTTGTTACTTTGTTAGGAATCCTACAGAAAGACCAACGGCTAGTATGTTACTTACTCATAGCTTTTTGAACAACTTAACCCACCAAGATGTTTCAGTTTTTACTAATTTAGTCAATAGGATGACATTGCTGGTAATTTTTCTTTCTATATTCAGTGTTTCTTTTAATATATCATCACTTCATTAACGATTAAATTTTCATCTATTTAGGTGCAGAATCGAAGGGAACATCTGAGATAACACAGTAGCCCAAATTTCTAATTTTTGTTCCTTACAACTTACAAGAGTATACCATAGGAGAAAACATACATACACAGTTTACAGCCATCCTTGACACACAAGTTCCATAAAATTAAGGTATTTGGGGACGTCTATCCCAATGTCAAAGCTAAAAGGTAATGTGGCCTTGCTGCTATTGTTCGTAATAGTAACCATGCTTTTATACCATATGTAGCAAAAGTTGTATATTTATGTGAACTTGCCCTTTTTTAAAAGAATAGTTGCAGGTATAGGATTTTCTTGACTTTTTTAGGGTGTTTAGCTTTTGTTTCATTTTCTTTTTTAGTATTTTCAGTTGGTGCCTTTTGTGGGTAACTATTTGATAAATCTTTGTTCCTTCATTACATTATTACATGTATAATGAAATCAAATCACCCAACTTGAAATGATATCTGACAAAATCAAACTAGTTAGTTTGGTTCTTTCTTAGAGTTCATTTTAATATTTTGTTGTAAATTTATTTATGTTGTTTTAGAATAAATCAATGAACCAGAAGCCTAAAATTGTAGGAACTAAGTAATCTTTGATATATATAAGAACTAGAGAGATGAAGTGGAAGAAAGGAAGTATTTCTAGTGAGAAAAAGTAAAGGAAAAGAAATGCATAAGTGTGTGAAAAATACAACCAACCAACCAACACCCTCTCCATACATGGAGAGGGTATTTATACTCAAAGTGGTGGCCGGCCATGGGCCTTGTAAAGGCTTTCCATGGGCCTTTGGGCCATTTAGCTTACTAAATAATACCATTTGTAACGACGGATCATAGAATCGAAAAATACGTAGAGTGACCGTCCTGCTTTTGGAATTCCTAATAATCTCCCCCTAAAGGAGGTCACTCTAAGTTATAACAACTTAAATCTCTACATTCTATAATGTCTTTCAATCTTTAGCTCGTAGTCTGTTATCATGTTCTTTTCTGTGAATCTTGATGTACAATCTTTAGACTTTTAGGCTTTGGCTTGTATCATGTTTCTTGGCTTGTATTGATCTTTTGAGCTTCTAAGATCATCAACTAAGGCACAACTTATTCCGTCATCTTGTAATCTTTCTTACTTGAGATCTTGTGACTTCTTGACTGACATTCTTAATACTGTTTTTATGTTTGAAAATGTGTACACTATCTTTTTGATATTCTTTAACTTTTACACTTCCACCCCCTTCAAAAAGAACGTTTCGGTATCAGAGTGATGGAAACTTCTTTGAAATTCTTTGACTTTAATACTTCGTCACTTCAAGAAAGACGTACGGTATCAGAGTAACGGAAACTTCTTTGAAATTCTTTGACTTTAATACTTCGTCACTTAAAGAAAGACGTACGGTATCAGAGTAGCAGAAGTCTTTATAATGCGAACATAAGCTTTCAATGATGGCTTTATGTTTGTTGGTCGGGGATAGCTATTGGTTATAAATCATTTGAGACAGCTGGAATCAGTACCTTCACCTCCATCTTTAAGTATCCTGCATTAAAACAGTTAGCAATAAAGCGGGGGGACGAATATGGTTTTTTGTCCATTCTCCCAGAATTGGTTAAGTAACCTTTGAATCCATGAGGAACTTTGACCTGTGATCAGGTAATTCAATTTTAAGAAGAATCCTCCTTGACAGATTTCCAGCTATAGTATTGAATCTTTCTACACACTTGTATATTAGATTCATCGACCAGCATGTTTCTCATTATCAGAACACTCAAGCAGACATACGATAATATTAAACCAGATTTTACCTATCTCACCGATTGAATAGAACAAACAATTTGAAAATCAATCGACGTGACAATATGCTAAAGTGTTTTTGTGACACATCGAAATGTTAATCATTCAAAAAGGTACATCATCAAATCGTCAATTCATATACTGGAACAAATTTTATTCATTAAGAATCGCACAATCCATTTCTTCCATTGTCACAATTTGATTCCATATAGAATTGCACAGATCCCCTACCATGGACTTGTTTGATGATGCTCCAAGTAGATTTCCACTTCACTGTGATTACATGAGATCACTCTGATGTTCTAAGCAAATACATAAGATAAATTGCTAGACCTTTATATATTTCTCGTTATTCACATTGTGTGGAGATAGCAAGCATATTTTGATAAGTGTCCAAATGTGATTTATATGATCTCTTTTTGGCGTTATACCAATAATGTAAACTTTGGTTTTTTAGGTGATTCGGAGCTAAGTCTGAGTGCCACCTTTTATACCAACTACCCGAATGAAAAAGTTGATAGAAATGGCGGGTAACTCGTGAGACATGAAACATGACATCTTTTAATTCTTTTTTAGTAAATTCCTATTGGCTAGGGAGGGTTATGCATTACATCACTATGGGTTCTGATGTCAGTCTTCAATGTCCACAATCAGTCTTTGTGATTCATGACAGCAGATTGTATTGAACCACGGTTTTTTGC
Organism: Tanacetum coccineum; assembly: GCA_026074375.1. Lineage (NCBI taxonomy): Eukaryota > Viridiplantae > Streptophyta > Magnoliopsida > Asterales > Asteraceae > Tanacetum > Tanacetum coccineum. The sequence continues at coordinate 26,222 of BQNB010003405.1, forward strand.
CTAAGTGTAAGGGAGGCTTTCTTTCTTTCGTTTCACCCTTTTCTTAACTTTTCTTTTTAAATTCTTCCACCCCTTTATGCTACCGGACTTCATAACTAGTACCATTGTTTAGGCTTATTTCCATACTTAGCCCATCACAGTTCACACTTTTCCTTAATTCTCACTTGTTTACGCCTTTTTCATACCTTAGGACTTCTACACTATCAGTCGGAATATCCCTGGGTAGATCCCTCCGGTTCTAGCTAGATCATGGGAATAAATACCTAAACTTAACCACCTTATCACTCCAATATAGTAATAATATATCGTTCCTTTGTACTATAAAGTCCACATATCTTCTGCCAAACACTAACCAGATCTCCAAATTTTAACCCTACAAAAGCAAATTTAATTTTTAAAGGTCCTAAATGATAAAAGAAAATTTTTAAAAAAAGAATTATATTTTTTTTACTTTATATTTTTTATTATGAATTAAAAACTGATTTAATCTAAAAAATTAATTAAAAATACTAACTAATTTAGAAAATTCTAAAAAATTCAAGAAAAATACTTTGCACAATTATAATCCTATGAAAAATAAAATTAGCCCAACAGCTTATTGGAATAAGCTGTAAATAAGCAAAATAAGGCTGAAAGCTTAATTGGCTAAAATGTGTATGAAAGAAAAGGAGTGTGGAGTAATAAACGAAAAAGACCCAAGGGCACTTGGTAGTGGAGTGTGGTGTTAAATGTGTTGGTGTGTGAAGGGGAAGTCACAGGTTCGACCTCTGTGATCTCTCTTTTTTATGAAACATTTTTTTTATTTTTCTTTTTAAAAAGTTATAAAATAAGCAAACATAGAAATCTTAAAAAAAGAAACTTTTTATAAGACTTGAAAATAAGCTAGTAATAAGCTAATTAATCATGACAGTTTTGGCTTCTTTTTTTTTAAACTAAGTGACATAGAGGCTAAACTGTGTGGCTTGTTTAGACCCAATAAGCACTCATAAAAACAAATAAGCTAAAAACAAATGAAGCCCTAGACCTAATAAGCAAATAGGATTAAAAATAAATAAAGAAAATAAGCTGAAAAGGACTTAAAAGCTTTAAGACAGAAAGCACTTATAAGACAGATAAGCAGGTTAACTTACTACTTTTAAGCTAATTTTTAAAAGCCTTAAGCTATCCTTATGGCTTAATGACCTATATGAAAAGCAACTTTATACTATAAGCTTCAACAATCAGCAAAGAATAAGCAGTTTGAAACACATATAAGCTATGAAAAAGGCTAAAGAAAAAGCTACTTTTACTAGATTGCACTCTTTTTGGTTTTCTTTTTAAAAGACAAATAAGCTATTTGCAGGCCTAAATTAAGCTAGTTAAAATCCAAAATAAGCTTCAACAGATTAAGTTCAAACTACAATTAGCTTATGCAAACAAATTTAGACCCTAGAACAGATTTTAACTAACCTAAAAATGAGATTGAAAAATGGCTTTTAAAAACTAAAAAATACACTTGACAGATTTTAGTATCAAAACCACAAGACTAAAGTGCAATTGACCAACTCTTGTCTACTAAATTTTGAGACCAAATGAAGCTTAAACATGTCCTTCAAACATCCTTTAAGCAAAAATCACAAAATAAACAGTTTGAACAAATTTCAAAAATACAGATTCAAGGATGTAGGATCCCGATAATCACTTCCACTTCATATAACAACCACGAATCGAACTAGAAAATAGAGAAAGAAAGTGAGTTGATTAAGAGAGAGAAAGAGGAGAGAGAGAGTTGAGAGAGAAAAGAGAGAAAAATTATTTAGAAATGAAATCAACTACTAACTTTTCCTAGGAGGAAAAGTTACTTATATACCCCGACACAATAAGTGACGTTCGGGATATTTGACTAGGACCCGGGCTCGGGTTTTGCTTGGGATTAAACCCGAAACATATACAATATTAGATTAACTATCGAGCCCGATTCCCGATACTTTCCTATTACAACGTTAACTAATTGATTGACCGAGACTTAAATACATAATGAACGAACTTCATGTTCGACTCAATATTTTGAGGCTAACAATCTCCCCCGAAGTGAGTTCATTGACGACACTCCTTCATGAGATCAATGAGATTGCTTTCGTCGTTAAGCTCATGTGGTCTTGGTCTTTCTCTTTGTTCTTTGTTGTAGGCTTGTTCCTTCATGCTTTGCGATCTTTACTTTTGAGCCTTTGTCATTGTCTTTATCGTCTATGCCATCTTGCGATCTTGTGTCTTTGACCAACATTCTCATACTATGCCTCATCTTGAAAGCTTCAGATCAGAGTTTGCGGAAGTCTTTGTCTTTAAATCTTGAGCTTTCATGATTGTTTGTCTTTGTAGAATGAGCATGAATATGTGGTAATGAATCGACTTTGGTTGATTGGGATACCGTCACCACCGTTTTAACCTGCAGGTTTACGTTAGTGATAATCAAGAAAATTGATTTGAAAATCAATCGACGTGTTACTTGTAAAAGCGTTTTTGTAACACATCGAGAGTTTTAATCCCGTCAATTCATTTACTGGACCAAATCGAGATCCAGTTGTCACAAGTTTGATTCATATAGAATCTCGCAAGTCACCTACCAAGAGCTTGTTTGATGCTGGCTCAAGCAGGATTTCCATCTTCATTGTGAATACATAAGTATCACTCGGATGTTCTGGCAAATATCACAATGATATTGCGTAGGACTCTTGTTAACAGCTTGTAAACTTGATGATGTTCAACAAGTGTTTGAAATGGAATGTGTCCTAACGAGATTTTTATTGATCTCTTGGCTCTAGACTCGATTAGTGCATTTTGGTTTTAGTACTCGGAGGCTTGAGCAGATTGCCACCTATTCAATATCAACGATCTCGGAATGAGATGTCAATAGATAACGTGTGTATCTCCGTGACAAATGAGACAAGTTTCTGTTGAGAGAAACCCGAATGGCTGGGAAGGGTTGTGCATTGCATCACTGGGTCCATGATGTCGTCTTCAATGTCAGCAATCAACATGTGATTCTGACAGCATATGTATTGACCCGGTTTCTGCCTTAAGTTGTGTGGAGGGCTTCTTTGTTTACACCCTTTATCCATACATTTCTTTTTCATTCTTCAACGCCTTCAATGCTTACCAGGACGTCATTACTAACACCTTGTTGTGATTGTTCCAGTGTTAGCTCAATCTTAGTCGGCATTATTCCCATATACATTCATCTCCAATCATACCTAAGGACTGCTATTTCTAACTTTGGATTATCCTTGGGTAGATCCTCCGGTTCTGGTTGGATCATAGGATTGATTCCTAACCTAACCACCTTATGACTTCAGAATCCTAACCTCTCGAAAAGTATTGACGACAACATACAAAGCTAAAACGTCAAAACCAAATATGTGAATGGAAAAGAGCACGTAAAGGACAACAAGCCAAAGCGCATAAGCCAAAGACCAGATCTCGCCAAAAGTCAAAAGAAAGCAACTCAACAAATTAACAGCCAAACGGAGCCCGTAAATTGATAAGAAACAATTGGATGCGATCTCAACCCTCTGATGGGCCGGGAAAGCCCAATATATAGTAATGGAGACTGGTGAAGACCAAATTTGGCCACCAATCAATGACAACAACCCACTTTCTGTGTGCAATTGAGACAGAGACTGTGAAGACTTTGAAGCCCAATCCTGCCATGTACTGTCAATCTCAGCCCAAAACACAAGCCACACAAACCTTATTGGGCCCAAATAAACCCATCTTGGGTCCAATACAAAAACCCAAGCCCATATGGCCCAACACTCACCTTTTATTATAAACTAGGGACTTAATTGTCATTTTTAAAAAATATTTTTTAATAAAGCAAATTGGTTTAGTCGAATTGATAGAGGGACTGGACATTTTGTAATTTTCCAAACAATTTTTGAAAAAATAAAGTAAGGGATTAAAACTGCAATTAACCAAACCTTTATTCCCTTTAAAAACCAAAAGGGCCAAAGCTGCCATTTTTCAAAACCTCTTTTAACTCTTTAACTAAAAAACAGAGGGGCCATTTGTGCTATCTTTGAAACTTAAAAACAAAATAAAAGAGTTAAAAAGAAATGAAAAAGAAAGAAAAGGGCAAGGGTTCTTCTTGCCATCTTTAAAAGTTTTAAACCTGAGAGACAAGTACTGTTTGTCTTCTCAAAATTTTCCCGCCAATACTCTCAAACCCCTCAAACTCACGAGATACCACTAATCCCCTTTACCCAATCATCCCAATAACCAGTCTATCACCTCCCCCACTCCCCACTATCCCTAAAGTTGCCACCTTGGCAATCTCCCCAAACCCGAAGCACCATCCATGGCTGAGATTGATAAGAAAGAAGCACAAAGGGAAATCTAGGGCTAGGATTGGTGGGTTTTGTTTCTACTCACATAACTAACACAAAACAAGAAGCTAGATGACTCTCAGCTGTTATATAAATTGAAGAAACACACCCGAGACAAGGGGACTTTTTTTCTAGCTTGTTTTTTTTTATTTAAGTTTATTTTAAAGATTTGTAATTTACTCATTCAGTTGTCTTTTTTTTTACCTTTGTAACTTTCTTTTATGTTAATAAAAAATTAGAAGGTTCATTTATGAAATTTGCTTGTTACTGTTAAAATTTGAAAATCCAAATTAGGTCTTTTAAATCTGTTAATCTTGGATAAGAATGTTTCAAAATGTTTAACTTTTTATCCTAATCAGACTTGTTAAGCCACTTTTTATTTAAAATTCAGTTAAAGCCACTTTAAGAAAATAAGGGGGTGTTTGGTTGTAACACAAAATGGGTAATTTTGTGTTTGTGAATGGGTTACAAATACTCAGCCAACTTTGGCTGAGTATCTAAGGTTATCTTAGATCATTTATGCATCAAAATTTGAACTTGAAAGTTAAATTTGAGTTTTTTTTTTATTTTGAAGTTTCTGTCAAAATTTTAAGAAGGAAATGGTGGATAAATAAGCTCAAGCTGCTTATTCAGCTATTAGTCATCTAAATTAGTGTATTTTGAGTGTTTATTTAGTTTTAAGCAAGTCCTCTTGTTCTGTTTTTACCAATAAGTCAAAACCCAAATCTGTCAAATTGTTTCCTTTCTATAAAAAAGCCCAAAATTCAAGCTGAATTATCAGCAGTTTTTTTTGTTTTAAAAGTTAATTTTTTTTGGAAATAAGCTCTTTGAATAACCCTCTTAATCTGTTTAAGTTTTGTTTTTTATTTGAAGCTCATATGAGCTTATAATGATAAGCTGAAAAAGCTCTCAAGGCCTTTTGCTATTTGCCCTGGTGCTGAGCACCAAGTAGCAGCCCCAATTTCTAGCTTATGGTATAATTAAGGATTAGTTTTTTTTGCTTTTTAGAATAGTTTGTAGGTTATATTCTTAGGACTAACAGCTTGTTCCCCTTAAGTAGCTTATTAGAATAGTCAAATTGCAGCTTAAAAGTCCCTCTTTAACTGTTTTTCTCTTAAAAAAATCAGTTTAGCTTATTTTCTGTTTCAGCTTATTTTAGGGCTTATTCTAGTCATGCTTAGCTAATTTAGGTAATTGTAGTTTGTAATACTAGGTTAGGTCTTAGTTCAGCTTATTTTAGCCCTTTAAATCCATAGAATAAGCCAAACAAGCTTTTTAGGCTTATTTGGCATTCTGCCCAAAACAAGCTTATTTTCTGGCTTATTTAGAACATACTAGACACAAGTGCCTTTATTAAAAATGCTCCCCATAAGTTGCTTATTAAGTTTGCTTTTCTGAGTTTTTAGAAATAAGCACTTTTTAGAATTTAGGACTAGTTTTTAATTCGGGCTAGCTTTTAGGGACTGTTAGTGTAATTTTAGGATTTCTTAGTTAATTCTGTTAGTACCTACCGTTAAGCCCACTATCTCTGTTAGTCCTTAAATCCTTTCACTGTTAGTCCTAGTTAGTTAGTATAGTTAACTTTAATTAATTAATTTAATTAATTTAGGGTTTAGTTTAATTAATTCAATTACTCTTAATTGCTACGGTAAAAATTAGGCGTTTTTATATTTTTAGAATTATCAACTTTTCCTTTATTTATTTTGATTTTTCCAGAATTTTTGCACTTATATTTTCTGTCTTTGTCGATTTATTTAGTTTTAATTAGTAATTAATACTTAAAAATTCATAAAAAATATAAAAATTAACAAAAAAATATTTGTCTTTTTTAGAAAATTTTCTTTAATCAAATAGTTTGTAGGAAAATTATTAAAACTTATGTAGGGTGATTTTTGCCCAAATTTCAGTTCAGGGCTCGTTTACGAGTTCGGCTTTTTCGTTTCTTACCGTTTTGTTCGCTTTTTAACTCCGATTTTGAAATTTTTTACATTTTCTTTTAAGTTAGAATATTTTTAATTTATTTAAATTTTAAAATTAATTTTATGACTTGATTTTTGTAATTTTAGTTTTTAGCTTACGATTTAATTCCCGGTAGTCTATAATTGCATGTTTAATTTAGTTTATTAGTTTTAATTATTTTAGTTAAGTATTTTTAGCCTAATTATGTTCCCCGTAGATTTCTTAGGATTTTCATTGCCATTATTTATGCCCCCCGTAGTTTAGGATTTATCCGTATAACTATTTTTGTTCCCCGTAGTATATTTAAGGTTCCCATTTTCCACTGCTTGTTTCCCGTAGAATAATTTTAGTTTTCTTTAATTAATTTTAGTTTATTTAGTTAAAAATCAAAATCATTTGTTTCTCAATTCAATTCATCAATTCGTCATTCGATCGTATCGATTTACCATTCCAGCCTCGTTGGGGATTTACGACCCGGGAAAGCTCTATACTACTTCCTGGTATCATTGATTGCTGTTTTTACACTTCTTTATATATTTTATATTTTATTATATATTATATATATTTACGGTGTGAATCCGGTACGATCATGCCTTGAACTCGAATGATCAAGATTCATTGAACTCCGCCGCGGGTGGTAACTTTCTGGATAAAATGCCTCTAGAATGCCTAAAAATCATCGAGAGCAAGTCCAAAGTTCGTCAATCACGAAGCAAGGCCATTGTTGCCAAAGTGAGTACGAGCTCTTCTACCCCCGGTATTTCACCCGATGTTGCTGAACTTAAAGACATGGTAAAATCATTGCTTCTTGATAGGAAAAACCAATCCCAAGCTCCCGTTACCGTAAAAGCGGTCAAGGAAAGTTGTGTAACTTGCGGTGGTGCTCATTCTCACCGAAATTGTCCCACCACCGATGGCAACATTTATCGTGACAATATTCAGGAGTATGTGTCACAAGCCGCCGCAGTTAACTACAACCAAGGAAATACCGGTTACCAACCTCCGATGGTTGCGAATCAAGTTCGACCTCCCGGTTTTCCTCCCGTTCAACAAAACCAAGGAAATAATCAGAACCGTTACAACCAAAATCGGGGGAATAATTACAACCATGGCCCAATTTTTCGACCCCCGGTTAATCAACCACCAGCTTACCAAGCTCCGTCTTACCAGGCTCCAGCTCCTCAGACACAAGGTGTGTCAAAGGCTGATTTTGAAAGCTACGTAAAAGCTAATGATGCGGTGATGCAAAACATGCAAAACCAAATGACCAATATAACCGACATTCTCAACCAAATTCCTTAAATATTAATACCGCATCTTCTATACTTCGGAGCTCGGGTTCCTTCCTATAAACAACCATGCTAACCCGAAAGGTAATGTGAAAGCAATCACCACCTGAAGTGGTGTTTCTTATAATGGACCTCAAGTTCCACCTCCGATTTCTTCTCTTCCTAAGGAGATGGAAAACAAACCCGAGGTGACAAAGGATACGGTGCAACCAAGCACCGAAAACATCCAACCTCCGGTGGTCCAAATTAATGACCAAATTGGTGAGCCCGTTGTTGCTTCAAAAACTAAACCAACATTGCCTTATCCTTCAAGGGCCAACAAAGAGAAGCTCCATGAAAAAGATGATCTTCTAGCTTCAAAATTTATGGAGATTTTTCGGAATCTCCATTTCGAGCTAAGTTTCGCGAACGCTCTCATACACATGCCCAAATTTGCACCAATGTTTAGAAAACTCCTCAATGACAAAGATAAGATAATTGAGTTGACAAAGACACTGTTAAATGAGAATTGCTCGGCGGTTATCCTCAAAAAGTTTCCCAAAAAGCTTGGAGACCCCGATAGATTTCTTATACCGTGTGATTTTCCGGAGATGAATGCTTATCCTGGCCCGATCTCGGGCAATCATCACCTAATTGCCTTCTCTCCATTTGGAAAGAACTAAATCTCCCAGCTTTGACCAAAACCCGAATGATACTTGAACTTGCCGACCGAACGATTTCTACTCCAACCGGCATCGCCGAGGATGTTTTCGTAAAAGTTGGAACGTTCTTCTTTCCTGCCGATTTTGTGGTCGTTGATTACGTTGCCGATCCTCGGGTTCCCCTAATTCTAGGAAGACCTTTCTTGAGAACGGCACGTGCCTTGATAGATGTTCACGGTGAACAAATGACCCTTAGACATGATGACCAATCCGTGACCTTCAAAGTTGGTGATACTAAGACTTTCTCCTACAATATCAAGAATCTGGTTAACCGAGTCGATGTTATTGACATTGCTTGTGAAGAATATGTTCAAGAAGTACTTGAAATTTCTAAAAGTGGCAATCTCACTTCCCCTTCGGACCTTATAATCGATTCTCGCTCTCCACCTTTCACTCCCTTCGGAGGTGGTGATTTTCTAATGGAAGAGATCGATGCATTTCTTGAACACGATGATTCAATACCACCGGGTGTTGACAGCATCAAGATTCGAGGGAGATACGTTTACCTTTATGAATTATTAAGTTGATCAATAGGACCCAAATCGCCCTCCATCACCAGTTTGTGAGATTAATGTGCATGAAATATCAAATCTTGATGTAAGAATCCTCCCGACCTAAACTCAAAAGACTTACCGGTTTTTCTAACCCATCTTGAGTATGCGTTTTTGGAGGGTGATGACAAATTACCCGTCATAATCGCTAAAAACTTGAAAGATGAGGATAAAACCGCCCTGATCAAGGTTCTTAAGTCACATAAACATGTCATAGCTTAAAAGATTTCTGATATTAAGGGGATTAATCCACAGTTTTTGTAACCCATGATAATTTGATGGCGGAAAAAGCCAAAACCCGTATTTCAACATCAGAGAAGGGTTAACCCAAAATCCATGAGGTATATTAAGCAAGAATTATCAAACACCTTGATGCCGGTTTAATTTACCATATCTCTGACATCAGTTACTGGTAAAGCCCGGTTCATTGTGTGCCTAAGAAGGGAGGCATCACGGGCCGAAGTAAAAAAATGAATAATATGAGTTAATACCCACTAGGTTGGTTACGGGATGGCGAGTTTGCATCGACAACCAAAAACTCATGATGTCAACTCGTAAAGACCATTTCCCGTGCCATTTATGGGATCAGATGCTTGAACGATTAGCGAATCTGAGTATAATTAGCGTTTTTTGGACGGATTGGATTCTCCAGATATTTTTAGATCCCGATTGACCCACTTGATCAAGAAAAGACTACCTTCATGTGCCCTTATGGGACATTTGCCTATCGTCGCATGCCTTTTGGTTTATGCAATGTACCGGGCACGTTCCAAAGGTGTATGGTTGCAATCTTTCACGATATGATTGAGAAAACCATGGAAGTCTTCATGGATGATTTCTCGGTCTTCGGTGATTCTTCCTCCAAAGGTGTGAAGACACCAATCTTGTTCTAAACTGGGAAAAGTGCCACTTTATAGTTAAGGAAGGCATAGTCCTTGGCCATAAGATTTCTAAGACCGGGATTGAGGTTGATAAGGTGAAAGTTGATGTCATTGCAAAATTGCCTCATCCCACTACCGTGAAGGGTATTCGAAGTTTTCTCGGTCATACCGGTTTCTACCGATGATTTATTCAGGATTTTTCCAAAATTGCCCGGCCTATGACTCGCCTTCTTGAAAAAGAAACTTCGTTTATTTTCTCGAAGGAATGCATCAAAGCATTTGAGACCCTTAAGATGAAGTTAACTCAGGCCCCAATTTTAGTTGCCCATGATTGGGACTTGCCCTTTGAAATCATGTGCGATGCAAGTGATTTTGCTGTTGGGGCAGTCCTGGGGCAACGTAAGACCAAACACTTCCAGCCGATACACTATGCAAGCAAAACCATGACCGAAACTCAAGCACATTACACTACAACAGAAAAAGATTTACTTGCTGTAGTGTATGCTTTCGAGAAATTTCGGTCATATCTTGTCTTATCTAAAAGCATAGTGTATACGGACCACTCGGCTCTCAAGTATCTACTTGCTAAGCAGGTTGCTAAGCCAAGATTTCTCTGGTGGATTCTGCTGCTCCAAGAATTTGATGTTGTCATCTGTGATAAAAAAGGAGCAGAAAATCTCGCCGCCGACCACCTTTCTAGACTTGAAAATCCCCATCAAAGTGAGCTCGAGAAAAAGGAAATTACGGAAACATTTCCTCTCGAGACACTTGGGATGGTTACCTTTTGTGGTGATAATAGTGCCCCATGGTTTGCCGATTTTGCAAACTACGATGCGGGGAATTTTGTGATTAAAGGGATTTCGTCCCAGGAGAAAAACAAGTTTTTCAAAGATGTCAAACACTACTTTTGGGACGACCCCTTCTTGTTCAAAATATGTGCAGATCAAGTGATCCGGCGGTGTGTACACGGCAAGGAAGCTCTTGACATCCTCAAAGCTTGCCACAATGGACCCACGGAGGGACATCATGGTGCAAATCTCACCGCCAAAAAGGTCTTTGATGTCGGTTTCTTTTGGACCAATATTTACAAAGATGCCCACGAGTTGGTTAAAAATTATGACTCATGCCAGCGTCAAGGAAAAATTTCACAACGTGATGAGATGCCTTAAAATTCCATCCAAGTTTGTGAAATCTTTAACGTTTGGGGCATTGACTTCATGGGGCCGTTCCCGTCTTCAAGAGGGAAAAAATATATACTCGTGGCCATCGATTACTTGTCGAAATGGGTTGAAGCGAAAGCGCTCCCCACCAATGATGCCCGAGTTGTTTGCAAATTTCTTAAATCTCTCTTCGCCAGATTCGGTGCCCCTCGTGCAATCATAAGTGATCGCGGAACCCATTTTTGCAATGACCATTTTGCAAAGGCCATGCTTAAATATGGAGTCACTCATTGTCTCTCCATCGCGTATCACCCATAAATAAGTAGGCAAGTTGAGGTATCCAATCGTGGCTTGAAAAGAATTCTTAAAAGGACCATAGGCGAGAACCGTGCCTCTTAGTCGGACAAACTAGATGATGCACTTTGGGCCTTCCACACAGCTTACAAAACACCTATCGGGTGTACTCCATACAAGCTAGTGTACAGAAAGGAATGTCATCTACCGATTAAGCTCGAGCACAAAGCCTACTAGGCCTTGAAGCATGCAAACTTTGACCTAGTGACCGCGGGCGATCACCAGAAGGTTCAACTCAATGAACTAAATGAACTTCGTGATCATGCCTATGAAAACTCTTTGATCTATAAAGAGAAAACAAAGAGAATCCATGACTCCAAGATCAAAAACTGCGTTTTCAACGTCGGTGATCGACTCCTCCTCTTTAACTCTAGATTAAAGATTTTCTTGGGCAAGCTTAAGACCCGCTGGAGTGGACCATTCACTATAACCCAAGTCTTTCCATATGGCATTGTCGAGTTATCCCAAAACTTTGCTCCAAACTTCAAAGTGAATGGTCACCGTTTGAAGCACTATTTTGGAGGGGACGTACCACAATTGGTAGTCCCGAATCTCCAGACTTTCCCCATGGACTAATGAATGCGGAGATCGAGTCGAGCTTGTGACTCGGTGAACAAAAACAAGTAGCTTCGTGGGTGTCAACCCATGCTTATCTGTAATGATGAATAAGTGTTTGTGTGAGGAGGCTCGCCTCTTCCATTACCCGTGTTTCGTGTTTGTGTTGTATGTCCAGGATTTCCCGGATTGTGAAGACTCTCGTGCTCGCGGTTTTGCCCTTCATCCACAAGAGTTTCACATCCTCAGCTTCATTTTGGGAATCCAATATCCAAATCTAATCGACTAACGTTTTATCTTTTGGCACACTTAATAAACGGCCTTAGATTTATGTAGGTACCCCTTTAAAACATCGAGGACGATGTTCAGTTCTAGTATGGGGGGAATCTTTAATTTGATTTTGCCTGCAGCCGTTGTTGTCACGTAATCCCGTTTTTACCACCAAAATTTTATATATATATATATATATATATATATATATATATATATATATAAAATAAAAAAATGAATGAAAAAAAATAAAAAAAAATTCAAAAATAAAATAAGTGTTTTGTCACAGTTTTGACTTTCCTAATGGGTAGAATGAGAATAAATTTTGACTCGGTAGAGCGTGTTGAGCCCTAGCTTTGTCCCTTAACCATTTAATAACCGAAAGTTTATTAGGCTAAGCATTCGCGGATCCCTTTATTAGGGATTTTAAATTTGCGAAGAACGAGAAATGATAGTGTTATTTACAAGTAGGATGCTAAACAAGGATTATTTGGGAATCTTAAAAGCTTATAAGTGTAACTTGTCGCTTTTTCTCCCCGAAGCTCTTAACCTGACTAATAAAACGTGCTTAATTTTGCTTTAACTTTAAACCAACATTTTCTAAAAAGAAGCTCTTTCGGAAACAAAAATATTCATCTTAGTTCAACTTTATACTTGAGTTTCTAAAACAAAATTTTCTCTATTACGGAAAATATGTTGCGAAAAATAAATAAATAAATAAATTTTTTTTTTGAAAAATATAAACTGTGGGCTGATAAAGGTTTACTGCATCTTGCCGGCTCACAACCGATGTTGTAGTCTTTAAAATAAAGCCCATATTGAGATAATAAATGCCAAAGTGCATTCTTAAGTATTATCAATAAGAATTTTTCGTCAGTTTACTTCATTTTGCCGGCTCACAACCGATGTTGAAGTCTTCATATAAGGCAGGGGACGGTGTCATAATAAGTAGAATAACCTCTTGTTGACTCGCTATCGATGTGGCTTCGAGATAAAGGGCACCGGTATTATATTATGATTATAGTAATAAATGACTAATAAGGAAAATTTAATGGTTAAGATCTCTTTTTCTAAACTCAAGTATAATTTTGAACTAATAATAACTTGCTCTAAGACTTCAAAAGTTGTTGGTTGCCGTTGGTAGATTATTTCTAGGAATAATCGCACCAATGAGATCATTAAATTTTTAATGTTTGCTTGCTTTGAGTGGTATTGTTTATTTAGCGGTAGATCTAAGAAATTCGGCCTAAAAGGGTAGAGTTTCCCGTTATTACATTGCGAACATTTTCCTGTGGGGTCTCAACCGGATAACCTAAGTCGAACTCGGCTGGGATCTATCGAGAATATGCTGGTTGGTGGGTGATCTAGTCTTTTCCCCAGATTTCTTCAGAAATATCGTTATGCACATAAACTATACTACTTTCTAAAACTGTCGATCTAAATTTAACTTAAAATTAAGCATAATCACACTAATTGAATAATTGTTGGGAGCGAAAAGTTTACAAGTCATAGTTATGAGTGGTGTTAGCATCTTTACTTGTACTTAGCGGTGATTGCGTTTTTACGCTTAGTTTGGGACTAGTGAAAAATCGAGGACGATGAATTTATCCATCAGGACATCCATAGATTATCCTATGGGTGCTTCTCATTCTATGATCCCAGTGTTAATAAAATAAAGAAAGTCAAACATGCTAGTTAGTTGAAAGAAAAAGGAAAAATCCAAAAATATTAGGGGTAGTTAGTGTAAATATAAAAAATGGTAAAAACGGGACTTGTCGAAGCTATTGATTATTTGGTTCCCCTTGACGAACACTTAGCTACTTTTCGAGGTTATTAGTCGAGGGGGATTGAGATTCTTGGTTTTCTTAAGTGTTTACTTCATAACATTGCGTGAGGACACGGCAATATCTTAGTATGGGGGATTTTGGTATGTGCTTAATTACACATACCATTTTCCATTAAAAACGGACTTAAATGACTAAAAACGTACCAAAAATACACTGTATTTGTATGTTTTGCATTTGTATTGTGCAGGAAACGGATATTCAAGAAAAGGACAAAAAAAACAAAGCTAAAAACGACAAAACCGAGCACGGGAATGAAAAGAGCGTGAAAAGAAGTCAAAGTCAAAACTAAAGTCAACCCCGACAAAGTCAAAGTCAAAGTCTAAGAAAATACAACTTCAAGGACCGAATTTGTCAAGTCCTTAAACTTGAATTTCAAGGACTTAAAGTACAAATATGACATATATAACTTCAAGGACCAAAACTGCCAAACCCTTAAAGTTGTATATCACAAGGACTTAGCATGCAAGAACTCTTATAACTTTGAGGGACTGATTCTGCCAAATCAACAAAGTTCACACCATAAAGGACCTACGGTGCAATAACTCTTATAACATTAAGGGGCTGTTTTTGCCAACTGCTCAATTACTTCACACCACAAGGACTAAGAGTGCAATACAAGAGTAAGGTTGAGGGGCCAAATATGTCAAATCAACAAACTTCACCCCTAATATTCCCAAACCAATTTTCCCGCCAAAATAACCCAGGAATATGTCATGGGTCTCCTTCCTGCCCTTTACCCTGCAACACCAAAACTCTTCAATGGATAAAACCTTCACCCTCAACCCACTAAATCCCTAGTCACATGGTGCATTGCCATGTTGGCAATCCTACACATATCAAGAGCAATCCAACGACTGCCATAAAATCAAAGAAGCACAAACGATTATGGAAGGCTGAGATTATTTGGAGATTCACCTCATACAACAAATACACTTGTGTCTTCTCTTACAAAAGAAACACAGAAGCAAGAAGACAAAAAAAGGCCAAGTGAAGACCTAGAATGTTCACTAGCTTAGTATAAATAGGACTAGTTGTAAGCCATCAGGGGGATCGAATTTGTAAGTCTTTTTCAGTTTTATGTACTTTAAATCATTTAATTTTAAGTCTTGTAATGTTTTTCTAAGTTAATCAAAGTTATGAGGTATTTTAAGTTAAAAGCTTGTTCTTAAGTTTTATGTCCTAAAAGCCTTGTTTAAGCTCATATAAGCTCTCTGTTAACTTTTATAACTTGTGTTTCAGAAAACCTAAAAAAATTGTTAAGTATTTTAAGAAATCACCAAAATAAGCTCACCCCTCAATTACCACAGCTAATTTATAGATGATAAGCTTATAATAGAAGAACTTATAGACCTACTAGCTTGTCTTTTAACAAGTTATAGCTTGTAGATTGCTTAATCTGCCCTGTTTAGAGCAAGGGTGTTGTAATACTCTTTTTTCCAAATTCTGGCTTATTTACTGTAGCTGTGCTTATTCTTGCTTATTTCTGTCTTTTCTTGCTTATTAGTGGTAATTATGCTTAATTATTTTTAGTTTATGCTTTTGTATCACTTGTTATTGCTTATTCTTTAAAACTGCCTTATTTAGTGTAATTTGCCATTTGCTTATTGAGCTTATTTGAGTGCTTAATTTCTGTTGATATTTGTTCATTAATGCTTAATATGTTGATATGATCATCTGTTTTTTGAAACCTTAGCTTAAATCTTTTTAAATTAGTCTTAAAAGGGTTTTCATTTCCTTAAAGGGGTGTTTGGGACAGGACTTAAAATGGGTCAAAATGGTTTTAAAACACATTTGGGTCATTGAGGCAAATTTCATAAGCTATTTTAAGATGTATTGAGCAGTTTTCAAAAAAATTTCAAGTATCAAACCCTTTTTCAAGGCATTAAGTAATCATGGTCTGAATTTGTGCAAAATTTTCCTTAGCTATCAGCTTATTTAGCTAGCTTCTTATAAATTGTTGTTAAGTAAATTTTTCATGCTTGTTTTATAGTTTAAAATGCAGTAGTATAATTTAAGTTTTAATGTGCATTTACCCTTTGTGTTTTAAAAAGTAAAAGTTGTTTTAAGACCTGAGCTTTTGAGCATAAGCTCATTGGTGGCCTTACCCCATCTGTTTCAGCTCATTTTAAGTTTTAAAGTTTATTTACTGGCTTATTTATAAGCCTGCAAAAGCCAATTTTTGCCCTTTCAAAAAGAAGCAAAATCAGCAACTGCTGAAAGTAGAGCCCTTTTTAAGACCATTTTTTAGCCTATTTGTATTTCAAATGGAATTTACTTTGTTGATAAATGTAACTAGTTGGAAAAGCTTTTTAGGGGTATAAGCCATTTGGGCTTTGGAATCTGTTTACCAGCTTAAAAATAAGCTAGAAAATCCCCCCATAGGCTGTTTGGCTTAGTAACTTACCCTGGTGCTGAGTTGCTTATTTGAGCTTTTCTGCTTAAGTTTCTTGACTCATTTTGCTTTTAAGAGCTTATTAAGTTAATTTAAGTCCTTTTATTTGCTTATTTGCCATTGCATTGTGCTTATTAGATTTTTATAGGCCTAGCAGACTTAAGATTGATTCTAGCAGTACTAACTCTTAAGTTAGTACTGCTGAGAAGTTTAAGCCAATTTCTGGCTTATTTGGCTTATTCCATTTGCTCATCTTTTGTTCCTAGTTGTTCATTATGCTTGTGTATTAAGCTGTGTTTGCTTATTTGCCTATTACATTTGCTTATTTGTTCATAAAAGCCAAAAAGAAAAGCCTTTAAGCCTATTGTCCATTTAAGCATACTATCGGTCCTTTTTAAC
The DNA here is from genome assembly GCA_026074375.1 of Tanacetum coccineum. Lineage (NCBI taxonomy): Eukaryota > Viridiplantae > Streptophyta > Magnoliopsida > Asterales > Asteraceae > Tanacetum > Tanacetum coccineum. The sequence continues at coordinate 42,941 of BQNB010003405.1, forward strand.
ACTTTTTCAGCTTATTTGTTATATTTCATAAAAAGTTATAGTTGTGAAAAATGCTTATCTCCATTTGCTTAATAAAAGTGTGTAAAAAGAATTAAAAAATAAATAAATAAAAAAAGGTTACTGTAGCAAGCATAAAAAGAGTAAGGTCCAGGACTCGAACCTGCGACCTCACTCTCAACACACACAAACCTTACCGCTGCCCTTGGGACTTGTCACCTGAAAGGTTTTACACAATCAAATACTTAAGGGCGTTTTGGCCCAATAAGCTTATAAGCTATTTTGATTTTTAACAGCTTATTGAGATATGTTGTGTTGTCCAACTTATTTTTATTAGAATCCTCACAACTTTGGCTATTTTCTATAATTTTTTCAGAATTTTATAAAATAGTTTAGTATTTTTTATAATTTATTTAGATTAAAAACTTAAAAAAATTCATAATAAATAAAATAAAAATCAAAAAAATATAATTCTTTTTTTTTAAATTTTCTTTTATCATATAGGACCTAGGAAAAATAGAATTTCATTTGTAGGGTTAAATTTGCAACTTTTCATTTTTTTAAAGAACGAGATTGAATCTCGTTCACGTTTTTCGTGTTTTTAAGCTCAAATCAATTCCGTTTTTGATCTAGTTTTATTTTATTCTTTCTTTTTAGTCATTTAGAGCTTATTAAAAGTAAAAAAATAATAATTTTAGGATTAAAATTTAAAAATTTATGTTTTTAACTCGCGTTTTTAAAGTCCCGTTATCGTTTTAGGTTTAATTCACTAATCAGAAAAATATAAATCTTTTTAAAAAAAATTTCTGTTATTAGATAGAACCTAGGAAAAATAAAATTTGATTTGTAGGGTTAATTTTGTAACATTTTGATTTTTAAAGAACGTGATTGAATCCTGTTCTCGTTTTCTTCGCGTCTTAAGCCTTAAACGCTTCCGTTTTTAATCTAGTTTTTTTTATTCTTTCTTTTTAGTCATTTATAGCATATTAAAAGTAAAAAATTAATTGTAGGATTAAAATTTGAAAATTTGGGTTTTTAACTCGCGTTTTTACATTCCCGTTTTAGGTTTTAAGTTATATTGCTTTCGTTTTAGGTTTCTTTTGCTTGTTTTTGCATTTTAATTGTAGTAATAGAAAAACCTATCTAAGCCTCGTCCATTCAAACATCGATTATCAATTCGTCATTCGACTTTCCATTGCACACCTCGTTGGGACTTAACGACCCGGGAAATTAAACTTCCGGATATATATTGATTCTCGTTGTGAATTTTGACTCTTTGCCTTGGTCAAGGGAAATTGGTTAGGATTTGCCTTGTATTATATATATAGTATACCAAGAGATCATTGGACCAAATAAATCCATGTGCAACATTTGTAAATGTTGGCTGATTGAGCTTATAGTTTTAGTCTTACAAGAAGCTTTATGTTGCTTTCCTTTCTGACAAGCAACACATGTGTGATCATTTTCAAAATTTTTTGAGGGTAAACCTTTTACAAGATTTCCCTTTACTAGTTTATTCATAGTTTTGAAATTTATATGCCCAAGCCTCCTATGTCAAAGATTAGATTCATCTAATGTAGCCTTTGCAAAGAGACAAGTTAGACCTCCTGAAGGAACAACATTCTTTAAGTCAACACTGTACATGTAGTTCTTTCTGGGAACTCTAAGCAAGACTTGACTTTCATCAAGTAGCTTAAAGTCAGGAGACAAAACAACACATTCAGTGTCAGTAAAAAAGACACTGTTCTTCTTGTCACACATTTGTGAGCACTAAAAGTAAACTAAAGCTCCTTAAACAAATTACACATCTCAAAAATCTAATTTTCCTTTCCTGATTTTTAAACCTTTTCTAGTAAATTCTTACCACCTTTGGGGTTTCCGTGCGGTAGTGCTTAATTACACATAATACACATTTTCTATTAAAAACGGACCTTAAAAGACTAAAAACGTACCAAAGAGACTTTGTATTTGTATGTTTTGCATTTGAAATTGGGTTAGGAGTGGATACTCCAAAAAAGTAAAGCCAAAATACAAACAAAGTCAGCACGGAATGGAAAAGACATAGTCAAAAGTCACCAGGCAAGTGGAAGAAAATCCAACTTAAGGTGACTAAAAATGCCAAACCTTCACTCAAGTTGTATTACAAAAAGAAAAAGAACAAGGGTCAAATTGCAACCGGGCGACAGTTTTGCAATAAGTTATAAGAAATAGGGAAACAAAACTGCCAACATACCCTAACTCATCTTCCCGCCCAATAATAAACAAAACCCAGGTACAAATATGGGGGGGGGGGAGGGATTTCGTCCCATACCTTCTCCCTGCAAAACACTCAACACCCTAGATAAATTATTTCAACCACTCCTCTACCCCCCCCCCCCTACTGAATAAAATTGCATGTTGGCAATCCCTCACCATTCCCATGTATTTTCGATGGCTGAGATTGACTCCAAAGAAGCACAAAAGAAATTGAAGGCTGGGATTTGTTTTAGAATCACCTCATACAACAAGCACACTTGGTTTTTGTCTCTACAAAGAAACACAGAAGAAAGAAGAGAAAGAAGGCCAAGAGAAGAAGACTTCGAATATAAATAGAGTCTTTTGTAAACTTTGAAGGGAGTTAGTTAGTTTTTTAGTTTTTAATATCTTAGAAAATCTTAGCTTAATTTTCAGTCATTTACAACTTTTACTTTCAACTTGTAACACTTTCAAGTTTTAATGCAAATTGGAGGTTTTAAGTCAATTTACGATTCCAAGTGGGTAATTTTTCTTAATTAATGTTGTTTATGTATTCCAAAATAGGCACTCAAACACAGCTTTGTTTACAGCTGCTTTAATTAAGAAATTTAAAAAAAGTTAAGTAGTTAAGAGAAAATCACTCTCAAATACACCACAGCTTATTTATGGATGATAAGCCAGTTCTGGATGGCTTATGGAGCACTACTGAGCTTGGTTTTTAATGCAAGCTAAAGCTTGTAGATTCTTGGTTTAGCCCTGTTTTGAGCAAGGGTGTTGTAAGTTTCTCTTTTTCTTGTTTTCTTATTTACTGTAGAACTGCTAAGCTTATTTTCCTTTTCAAAGTATTTTCAATAGTTTATCAGTTTGCAACTTTTAGCTCGTTGCCATTTTTAGCTTATGCTAGTTACTTATTCTTATGCCTGAGTGCTTATTAGGGTTAGTTAGATATCTGTTTTAGCTTATTTGCTTATTTCTTGTTTCATTGTGTTTTATTAGAGCTAGCAGTACTAACCTTAAGCTAGCAGTACTAACTTAAAGCTAGCAGTACTAACTCCAAGTTAGTACTGTTAGTTAAAACTGTTAGTACTGGTGGTTCATTTTAGCTTATCAGCTTATTATTTCTGCTTATTTAAGATTTCCTTAGCTTTTTAGAGTAGATTAAACCATTTTCCTTTACTGTCTTTAAGAGTAAGCTTATTTTCCTTTTCAAAGTATTTTCAATAATTTATCAGTTTGCAACTTTTAGCTCGTTGCCATTTTTAGCTTATGCTAGTTACTTATTCTTATGCCTGAGTGCTTATTAGGGTTAGTTAGATATCTGTTTTAGCTTATTTGCTTATTTCTTGTTTCATTGTGTTTTATTAGAGCTAGCAGTACTAACTTAAAGCTAGCAGTACTAACTCCAAGTTAGTACTGGTAGTTAAAACTGTTAGTACTGTTGTTAGTACTGCTGAGTATTTCTTGCTTAATTTAGCTTATTTGCTTTTTGGATTTGCTTATTTAGAGTTAGTTTAGCTTATTTAGTTTATCTTAAGCTTATTTGAGCTTATTTGTGTCTTTGTGTAAAAGTTTTAAGTGTTTTTACCATTTCTAGCTTTTATTCTTGTTCCAGCTTATTTTCTTTGCTTATTTTTATGTGCATTTGCTTATCAGTGTTAGTGCCAAAGCATTCCTTGTCATTTTCAAACATCGATTATCAATTCGTCTTTCGATTTTCAATTCAAGCCTCGTTGGGACATAACGACCCGGAGACACCCTATACTGCTTCCGGTTTAATTGGTCTCGCGGATTCTGATCCTTGTTGTGTGCTTATATTTATTGGCATCATAAAAGGGGTGAGAAGATCCGAGTCAAGTTTTAGCGCCGTTGCCGGGGAGGCTATGAAAAAGTTTATCGTTACGTATTGACAATTTGTGTTTAAATCTGTGAATATTTTCTTTATAAAAACATAAAAAGTACAAAAATATTTTTCAGTTTTGGAGACTTCTTAAAAACTTCAGATTCATATCTTCTTGAGAAATAGTTCGCCCAAATCCACTAGCGTGGACCTGATAAGCTTTTAAAGCATATCATAGGTTTGATCAAGTCCTTCTGAGCTTGATCCATTAAAATTCTTATACTATTGCTTTAGAAGTGTCTTCTGAGTTTTCTTTGACTCCTTATTACCTCCAAACCTTTTCTCTATAGCTTCCATCAGAGTCTTGGCACATTTGTAGGTATTAAACTTTAGTTGATGTTCATTTGGAAGAGCCATCAACAATGTACCTCTTGCCTTTAACTCATCATTTTTCTTCTCTTGCTAACGTACTCCTCTGCAGTTTGTAGGAGGATATGTTTGCTCAACACCATCAATAGTTCTCTTTGGTGGAGGTGAGTCTCTATTTACTATTACTTCCTAAAGAGCATAATCTGTCAATTAGGAGTACAGGTCTATCCATAGTATTCTAAAGCTCAAATTCGCCTGGATTGAGCACTAGAAGTTTTGTAGCAGCAGCAGACCATGGTGAAGATACACTGCTCCATGTTTTCACAAACAAATAGATCTGGTAAGTGTCGATTGTTTCTTCTTATTTAAAGTTTCTCAACAAGTTCTAATACCACTTGTTGATCCCACTTGAATAGATCTTTCTCTCCTTAGTTTGTAAATAAGGATTAGTAATCCTGGATAAATCCAAAGCTACTATAGTAGAAACTTTGATTGAGTATATCAAAGACTATGAGGAATCTAGTCTATGCTTCTAAGAAGAATAAGCAATAAAACAGTACAAAACAAGATTGTATAATACCAAACTTTCAGCCTCAATATAAAACGAACACTCTTAATAGTGTTAGGGTTACAAAACCTTGAAGTTATAACAAAACAATTTTCTAGACTATTGAGAGATATTGATATGATCTGATATCAAATTCTATACCCTAGGCCCTCCTTTTATACACTAAGGAGTCCTAGTCGGTTTACAATATATTCCTAAGATATCATGATCTTCTAACTAATAACATATACATATCTTTTACATAAATATCTTATACTTATCTCATAAGCAGTACTAACTATTACACTAACAGTCAACTTGATTCTAGCAGCAGAAACACTTCTAGCAGTAGTAACCATTACTAGCAGTAGTAACTTTACAACTAGCAGTAGTAATAACTTAGACTATTTCTCGAACTTCATTTAGCAGTAGTAAACTATAGAGCAGCAGTAGTAATCTATTCATAAATAGCACAGTAACTTGCAGATGTATTTTAATCTAGGAGAAGATCTATATTCTGTATTCAAGACATACGAATAAAATATTTTGGAAGAGATTTGAACATAGTCCCTACGCCAGGAAACCCCGAGATGCGTATAACCTTAGTTTAAAAACCCGTATCGACCAAATTCAGACCTTATATATAGAAAACCTCAAAACGGTTTTTTAGTGTTGCAAAATCATATTTTTTGATACCTCAACCAAAAACGGAAAGTTTATTATTCAAAATAAGAAGAGCAGAAGAGGTCACGCATAGCAATTAATTCAATAGGAAAACAACTTGTAATCTCCCTATACTCTGTAAATCGTTTAGTTATTGGTATCATTTGTTAACTCGGTAGTTTAAACCTTTAGTCTAAATTATTAATCTGTATTGAATCTGAGTTAAAGGCTAATACTTTCGTCAATTACCTTTGGGATTAGCCATGTAATTTGAAGATCGGAATGTTTGGTTTTGCTTATCTCGATTGCTTAATTATCGTTGATGTCTTTTTATGTTTATCAGTTTATACTATATTACGTTGCTTTTGTATGCACCTCTTTATTCAATTGGATCTAGTGATATGGATAAAGTAATCTAGATGGCCGAGATGGCTCCTCCATATATGAATTATACATCCTAGACAATAGTATCAGCATAATAACCTCTCTTTCCTAGATTGCGAGCTATTAGTCGTCAGGTGCATTTAGAATCAAACGATACGTTCTTCAATTAATTGTAAAGACTTGGTTAGTGGACTACGTTACTATGTTTATGAAATACCTTTAAGCATTATGGGTAAATCTCTATGTGCCTAGGTTTAACAAGATCACCATTGCGTTAATCTCTAAGATATAATTATAATTCACAAAATAAGGAGCTTATGCTCATGCATATACATCGATTAATTGTGACAGAATTCTTCGTATCTAGGTCTTAGGAAGAAGTAACAGCTAAGTCTTAAGAATGATATGCCGCCTCGAGATAAGTAATCATTTCACCAAATAAACAAACCAACATTCTAATTGGATTAATAATAGTTAATACAGTTTTCTTATATTTGGCTAGACCGCTCTTTTATCTTCTGTTAATTTACTTGCGTGTGTTATTGTGTCTTAAGTTGGTTTAAGTCACCACAAAACCCGTAGCCATCCTCTCAGGCAGGAAAACCCTCCTATTTGTTAGTATTTATATTAACCATTTTAGCATAAAATACAATTAACTCAGTTTAGATAACCAAAATTTTGATAAATTAAAAGATGTTTTTCTTCTCATGGTTAGTATCGACAAACTACTTTACCAACGACCACTCCTATCTGACTGGTACTACGCCTGTGTAAAGTCTATTTTATAAAGTCGGCAAAATATAAATTTAAAACTTCAAACCATAAATTACAACCACACTAACCGACACAAATAATCAATTAAACCTTCCTTTGATGGTTCGGGCTTAAACTTAGGCCACACAAGACCGCCAATAAATGATAAGTTGGATAGATTTCTAGTTCCTAAAGGGCTTATTGCTTTGTTCCTGCCTATCTCTATCGCTCTTTGCTTGGATAAAATCTAGCAGAACATCGTCCTAAATACTTTATGCGGGGATTAACATTTGATTATGGTCCTACTCTATTTAGATTTTTTCACTCTTGGACTCTTGGTTTAACTTTGATGGTTTTGACAAAATGGTAAAAGATACTTGGAAGAACTTAGCCTCTGTTGACTCGAATGGTATGATTAATTTAAAGAAGAAACTTCAAGCTCTCATGACTGTCATTAAACAATGGACCAAAAGAAAAGCTATTATAAGGCGAAGATCTACATTTAATCAAAACTTTCTGATATCGACAAAATTCTTGACCAAGGTGGTAGTAATGATTAGATTTTATCTGATAGATCTTTGTTGTTGAAAGAACTCAACGACATTAATTCTATTGACTCATCAGAAGTGGCTCATAAATTTAAAGTTCGTTAGGCTATACAAGGTGGTATGTGCTTAATTACACATACCATTTTCCATTAAAAACGGACTTAAATGACTAAAAAGGTACCAAAAATACATTGTATTTTTATGTTTTTGCATTTGAATGTACAGGAAACGGATATTTCAAGGAAAAGGACAAAAAGAAAGCTAAAAACGACAAAGCCAAGTACGAGAATGAAAAGAGCGTAAAAAGAAGAAAAAGTCAAAGCCAAAGTCAACCCCGACAAAGTCAAGTCAAAGCAAAGTCAATTTACAACTTCAGGAACTGAAGTTGCCAAGTCTTTAAACTTGGATTTCAAGGACTTAAAGTGCAAAAGTGGTATTTATAACTTCAAGGGCCAAACCTGCCAAACCCCAAAGTTATATACCACAAGGACTCAATTTGCAAGACCACATATATCTTTGAGGGGTTATTTCTGCCAATTCTCTAAAGATTAATACCACAAAGGACTCACGGTGTAATCGCATATATAACAATGAGGGGTTATTTTTGCCAACCTCTAATAAACTATACACCACAAGGACTAAGGTTGCAACATCACTTATATCCTTGAGGGGCCAAACTTGCCTCTTCTCCAAACCTTTACCCTCGCTTCCCGTTACCCAAAAACCATTTTTCCCCTGTCTCCAAATCCAAAACCCAAGAACAAGTCACGGTTTCTTCTTCCCCTCTTTACCCTGTAACATCAACTACACAATGGATAAAACTTTACCCTCACCTCCACTACCACCACCTTCCCATGTATCATTGCCAAGTTGGCAATCCCACACCTTTCAAGATGCAATCCAACGCCTGGTATGAGATCAAGAAAGCATAATGGATTATCAATGGCTAAGATTGACTTTGGAATTCACTCACAGAACAAAAACACCTTTGTTTGCTCTTACAAAGGAAGCACAGCTGGAAGAACCAAGTTTGAAGATCTTTAGCTATAAATAGGACCATTTGTAAGCCCTTAAGACGCGTCGAATTTTCTTTGCAGCTTATTTTAGTTAACTTATTGCTTATTGTCTTTTAAATTCCAAGTCTTGTAACTTTTTTCTTTTCAGTATTAAGAAAAAATTGAGGTTTTAATTCTAAATTCTTTTTTAAACATTTTTCAGATTTTATTGTTGTTGAATAGTTTAAAAAGCTTTAATAAGCTCTTGTCACGAACTATAGCTGTTTTTGCTTATATCCTTTAAGTTTTCTCATAACTTAAAAGGGTTTAAGCCTTCTTCTAAAAAATCACTTCAAAAACCAAAACAAAATAAGCCACTGCAAGATAAGCCAGAAACGGATGGGTTTATGAGCTTATTTACTAGCTTATTTATAAGCTAGAGCTTGTAGACTTAAGCTTTTTAAAGCTTATTTGATCCTTGCTAAGCTAGGATCAAGGTTAGACTTAGTTTCACCTTTTTCATTGCTTATTGCTTGTCATCTCATTATCTACTTATTTTTGTGCTTATTTTTGGATCATGACATTGCTTATTCTAATCTTTAAAAGTGACTTATCTGCACGTATTTGCTTATTAGTGTTCTTTATAGCTTAAAATAGCCTTTTTACAAGATAAAGGGGTGTTTGGGTTAAGACCCAAAGTGGGTCAAATTGGTGTCAAAACCTCTTGGGTCAACTTGGCCAGCTTATATTACCTTTTTAAGTTATTAAAAGTCAGTTTCTATAAAGTTTTTAAAGTTAAAAATTGGTTTTAAGGTTTTAACATTCAAACCCTTTGAATATGTAGTAGCAGACTTTATTCAAAGGGCTTGAGTGGTTAAGCTTGCTTAAGTAAGCATTTGAGTCTGGTTTTGTGTTCATTTTTGTGTCAAAATAGATTAGTCAAAGTGTCATTGTGGTTAGCTTAGCCTAGTTAAAAATCTGTCACTCTTAGAGTCATTATTTTCATAGTTTAAAATATAGCATTTTTGTGAGTTGTCAATTTCAGTCCCTAAAAACATGTTTTTAGCTTGTGAAATTTTGAGCACAGGCTCATTAGGAGCCTGTCTCAATCTGTTTTAGCTTAGTTTTCTTATTTGAACTTATTTGGTGTCTTATTTCTAGGACTGCATACAACCCTTTGGGTCTTCTAAAAACACCTCCCCTGGTGTAAAGTGTAGTTTCACTAGCCCTCTTTTGTTGCTTATTTAGGCTTGAGACTTTTATCTTTTGCTTATTTAAGTAGCCAACAAGTTTGTCTTTAAGCTCCAATAAGCCTCATCCCCATTAGATCCCTTTAAGTAGCTTAATTTTAAGCCCTTAGGTGGGTCTCAAGGCTGTTTGGACTTGAGTTTGACCCTCTTGGCTTATTGGCTTATTTAGGGTTTTTTGTCTGTTTTATTTGCTTGATTTAGGTCATGTATGCTTATTAGGATAGTCTAAGTCCTTTGTTTGCTTATTTCAAACTGTATTGTACTTATTTTGACCTTTTTTCTAGCTTAGTAGCACTAAGATTTCAACTAGCAGTACTAACTCTTAAAGTTAGTACTGCTGAGTTAATAAGCCAATTTCAGGCTTATTTGGTGTTTTTAAATTTGTTTTTTTGTTCTTATGTGCTTATTGTCGTATCTATGTGGTTTGTGATTGCTATTTCCCTTTTTCTTAGAGCTAATTTGTCTAAAAAATCCAAAAAAAGAAAAGCAGTTTGTGCCTTTTTGCATTTAAGCAATCTGTTATGACTTTAGTTTTTTCTAGTAGCTTTCCTTGCTTATTTTTCCTTTACAAAATTCTTTTATAGTTATGTAATATGTATGAGAGTTTGTTGGCCATGCTTCTTTTAAGGTTTAATAAGTCATTAAGCCTCAAGTGTTTGTTTAGTGGCTTAAAAATAAGCCCAAAGTCAACACATTTGTCTGTTTACATACCATTTTTTTGGTTCATAACTAATAAGCTATTTCTTAAGCATATTTTTTCTCTTTCAATTTTGCTTATTCCAACCTGCATTTGCTATTGCAATTAGAAGTTAAAGTTCCTAAAGCTAGATTTGCCTTTTTTTTTAGCTTTTTTCGATTCAAATCCAAAAAAAGAAAAATATAATCCATTAAGCTTAAAAGCCCTCTGTCGTTTGTTTTTTATTTTGTTTTTCTTCTATGCTTATTCAGTAGCTTTAATAAAAAGTCATTGTTTTGGAATATGCTTATTTTTGTGTATTTTATAAAAGTGTAAAAAAAAAATTTGCAAAAACAAAAACTGTTGGGAAGGAGGGAAGCCCCAAGTGAGCTAGGGCTCCGAAATCGGAGGGAACCTCTATACCTCCCTCAACCAAAAAAACCCCAAAAAAATTTTTTTTTAAAAAAAAAAACACAAAGAAACTCCTACAGAACCCAACAAACAAACAAAAAACGGGAAGTTGCGGCAAAAGAAACAGCGGGCCCTTTGTCCTTGGGTCTTTTGTGTTTGTTTTTTTTTGTTATGCCTAAGCTTTGCAACCAAAACAAACTTAAGGCCTTTTTGGCCCAAATAGCCTATAAGCCTAAAGCCTTTTGTGTTTTTTGCTTCTTTCCACTTATGGAATAAGTTGCTTGTCTTTTTTTTGGCTTCACCATCCTTTTCTTTTTGCCTTTTATTTTTCTTTCTTTCTTCTTTATCTCTTAGATGCCTGTCCTTGTTAGCTAGCTTTAATTTTAATTTCCCGCCCTTCCTAATTTCCCCCCCTTTCCATTTCTCCCTTAATTTCCATTTCCATTTCACCTCCCAATTTGCCCAAATTCCCCCCTTTATTTTATTTAATTTCCCTCCCCCCTCCCGTATTTGCCCAGCTTTAATTTAATATTCCTTTTTCCCATTTCCCTTCAATTTCCCTAACAATTTTTCCTGAATTTTATATTTTATTAGATTTTTATAAACTATTATATAGTATTTTTTTTTATTTTTATAAATTTATTTTCATTAACAAATTTAAAAATCATAAAAATATAATCATAAAAAATAAAATAATAATCATAAAAATACAAATCTTTTTTAATTTTTTTTTCTTTTTATTGTATATTTTCTAGGAAAAATAAATTTAACATTTGTAGGGCATTTTTGCAAAGAAGTTGTCCTTTTAAAAGAACGAGATTCTTCAACGTTCTTTTTTGGACCATCGTTTTCTAGTCTTAATCAACTCCATTTTCGATCTAGTTTGTTTTTTAAACTTCGTTTTTAGTCACTTAGGACCCATTAAAAAAAAAAGTGAAAAATTCATTTAGGGAATTAAATGTGAATAATTTTAGGTTTTTTAGAACACGCTCGAGTTTTTTACGTTTTCGTTTACATTACCGTTTTTTATTATTTAAGATTTAAAATCATTCTAGCTTTCGTTTTTTATAGTTTTTTAAGGTTTTCTTTTCAAAAATCGTTTTTTTTTTTGTTTTTTTTTTTTTTTTTTATTTTTTTTTTTTTTATGCCAATTTTTAATTGTAGTTAAATAATCAGAATGAGAAAAAAAAAAAAAAAAAACCATTTATAATCTTGTCATATTCAAAAACATGCAATTATCAATTCCTATTTCGAATCTTTTCGATTCCCAATTCTCCATCTTTCTCATCGATCTATTCTCCTATTTTTGATTCTTCCTTTCTTTTTATTTTTGTATTATTTTTTTTTCGATTTTTCTATTCCCTTTCACGCATTTGTGCAATTGCAACATTGCATTGCAAAGAACAAGCCATCTGCCACACGGCTCGTTGGAACCAATAAACGACCCCCAACAACGACCCCCTAAAACCGCGACCCAACGACCACCGCCCCCCCTCGTTAGAAGACATAACAAACACACCGACGACACGCGACCCCGCGAACCGACCAGCCCCCCCCCACCGCCCAAAAAAAATTCAAACAACACCTCGTTGGAAACATAACGACCCGGGAAATCAAACTTCCGGTTACATATATATTTTATTTTGTGAATTCTTAACCAATCCTTGGCTAAGGGTATTTGGTTAATTGTTTGCCTATATTATATATATAATATTGAACGAATCAATTTTTGGCGCCGCTGCCGGGGAGGCTATGAACGATTATCGTAACGTTTGACAAATTGTGTTGAATTTTGTGATATTTCTATCTATTTTTAAAAAAATATAAAAATACAAAAATAATTTTCATTTCTTTATAGTATAAAATTATCATATAAAAAAATTCCATAAAAAAAAATACTAAATTCACCAATGGTATAAGACCCACTCAACATTATAAACTTTCCATTGAAGTATTATCCACAATAAGTTTCCCGAACAAAATTTAAAAAACTTGCCATTGTGTCACTTACGAGGTACGGCTCACCTTGAAAAGTTAAACAAGCTAAAAGTTGGTTTTTTTTTATAAGGCGGTTGTTTCCAAGGAACTACGACCCTAAAGGAGAAAGGTTCTTAAAAGTATTGTGCTTACCTTCTCCTCCGCGTCACCCTTGTTTGGCCCGTTTATCTTTTTAAGACTACCATGAATAAGTCGATTATTTGGTTGAAGTTGTCCTTATCTCGTTTGTTCGTTAAAATAAATTGTGAATAGATTATTGAAAAACCAAAAAAAAAATTATTTTCATTTAGTGCATGCGCACTCGTTCTCAAAGCCGTAACCAACAACAACAACAAATCCCACCGATTGTTGTTGAATCACTTGATCTTGAAGACCTCATCAAAGATCAAGAATCTCCCGTAGTTACGATGGCCGATAATCGTACTATGGCGGAATTGCTTCAAGCACCCACCGAGGGTTACGAGGATGAAATTGTTGTCCCTACAATCACCGCAGACAACTTTGAGCTTAAACATAGTTTGCTCACTCTCATACAAAACAAGCAATTTTTCGGACATGACAAAGAAACGATCCCATGCTCCATATCTGATACTTCAAAAGATCACATCTACCATTGAGATATCCCAAAACTTCCGAACACGTTAATTTAAGCTAATGTGCCTTTTTTTCCTAGTTTTCCTCTCGAGGGGGCCGCCCGGATTTGGCTCGAAAAAGAACCCCCTCGATCAATTCTTACTTGGGATGATCTTGTTTCAAAATTTATCAATGAATTTTTCCCTCCCTCCAAAACGACTAATCTTCGTAATGAGATTACAAATTTCCAACAACGTTTTGATGAGTCTTTCAGTGAGGCCTGGGATCGATTCAGGGATCTCCTTCGAGCATGTCCTCATCATGGTTTTTCTGAATTACACCAACTTGATACGTTCTATACTCTCTCAAGTGTTTCTCTCTCTAGAAACTAGCCCGATCCAAGAATCGACCCCGTGTTATGATATAGGATATACCACAGATAAAATGCCTCGAGAATGCCTAAAAATCATCGAGAGCAAGTCCAAAGTTCGTCAATCACGAAGCAAGGCCATTGTTTCCAAAGTGAGTACGAACTCTTCTACCCCTAGCAGTTTCATCCGATGTTGCTGAGCTGAAAGATATGGTTAGAGCATTGATTCTCGATAAGAAAAACCAAACTCCAGCTCCCGCTCCTGTAAAAGCAGTCGAGCAAAGTTGTGTAACTTGCGGGGGTGGTCATTCTTACCAAAATTGTCCAGCCACCGATGGCAACATTTATCGTGATAATATCCAAGAATACGTGTCACAAGTCGCCGCAGTTAACTACAATCAAGGGAATGCCAGTTACCGACCTCAGATGGTTTCCAACCAAATTCGACCTGTAGGTTTTCCTCCTATGCAAAACCATTAAAACAACCAAAATCGGGTGACCAATTTCAACCAAAATCGGGGGAACAATTTCAATCAAAATAGGGGTAATAATTTCAATCAAGGACAAGTTTACCAACCCCAGATTAATCAACCCTCGACTTTTCAAGCTCCACCTTTTCAAGCTTCAGTTTCACCAACACCAGGTGTGTCTAAACCCGATTTTGATAACTACGTCAAAGCTAATGACGCGGTTATGCAAAATATGCAAAATCAAATGGCAAATATAACGGACCTGATCACCAAATTCGTGAATAGTAATACCGCTTCTACTTCGGGCTCGGGTTCTCTTCCAAGCAACACCATTGCTAACCCGAAAGGTGATGTGAAAGCAATCACCACCCGAAGCGGTGTTTCCTATAATGGACCTCAAATTTCTTCTCCTCCTAAAGAGAAGGAAAATGAACCCGAGGTGACAAAGGATACGGTGCAACCAAGCACCGAAAACATCCAACCTTCGGTGGTCCAAACTAATGACCAAATTGGTGAGCCCGTTGTTGCTTCAAAGACTAAACAAACCTTGCCTTATCCTTCAAGGGCCAACAAAGAGAAGCTTCGTGAAAAAGACAATCTTCTAGCTTCAAAATTTATGGAAATTTTTCGGAATCTCCATTTCGAGTTAAGTTTCGCGGACGCTCTCCTACACATGCCCAAATTTACACCAATGTTTAGAAAGCTCCTCAATGACAAGGATAAGATGATTGAGTTGACAAAGACACCGGTAAACGAGAATTGCTCGGCGGTTATCCTAAAAAAGTTTCCCGAGAAACTTGGAGACCCCGGTAGATTTTATACCATGTGGATTTTTCCGGAGATGAATGAATGCTTAGATAGCCTTAGCCGATCTCGGTGCAAGCATCAACCTAAGCCTCTTTCCATTTGGAAGAACTAAGTCTCCCAGCTTTGACCAAAACCCGAATGATACTTGAACTGCCGACACGAGACGATATCCTACTCCAACCGGCATCGCCGAGGATGTTTTCGTGAAAGTTGGAACGTTCTTCTTTCCTGCCGATTTTGTGGTCGTTGATTACGTTGCCGATCCCCTCTCGGGCTTGAGTTCCTTTAAATCTTAGGAAGACCTTTCTTAAGGACGGCACGTGCCTTAATAGATTTCACGAGTGAACAAAATGACCCTTAGACATGAAGACCAAAATCCGTGACCTTCAAGTTGTGATACTAAAACTCTCTCTACTATATCCATTGATTCAGTAAAACCGAGTCAGAAGTTATTGACATTGCGTGTAAGAATATGTTCATAGAAGTACTTGAAATTTCCTGAAAGTGGAACTCCACTTCTACTCAACGGGTCTACGATCGAATCTCGCTCTCCATCTTCACTCCCTTCGGAGGAAGTGATTTTCTAATGGAAGAGATCGATAAATTTCTTGAACATGATGATTCAATACCATCGGGTGTTGATGGCATCTATGATTCTGAAGGAGATACTGTTTACCTTGAGGAGTTGTTAAGTGTAATCAATAGTGACCCAAATCTCCCTCCGTTACCAGTTTGTGAAATTAATGTGCTTGAAAAGGTTAAATCTTCATGTGAAGATCCTCCCGACCTTGAACTCAAAGACTTACCATCCCATCTTGAGTATATGCTTGTGTTTGGGAGGTGAGACAAATACCCGTACATAATCGTCAAAAACTGAAAGATGAGGATAAAAACCAGCCCTGATCAAGTTCCAAGTCACACAAACGGCCATGAGCTTGGAAGATTTCTGATATTAAGGGAAAGATCCACAGTTTTGGCACACCATAAGATTGTGATGGAGGAAAATCAAACAACCCCTAAGTTCAACATCAGAGAAGAGTTAACCCCAAAATCCATGAGGTTTAGTTAAGCAAGACAGTACAAACTTCTTGTGCAGGTAATTACCCTATCTCTGACAGCCCCTGGGTAAGCCCGGTTCATTGTGTCCCTAAGAAGGGAGGCATAACCGTTGTGAAAAATGAAGAAAATGAGTTAATACCCACTAGGTTGGTTACGGGATGGTGATTGCATCGATTACCGAAAACCTCAATGATATCAACTTGTAAGAGACCATTTCCCCTTTACCATTCATGATCCACAGATCATGAAAGATTAGCCGAAAAAGAGACTACTATTCTTTCTGGACGGATCTTCGGCTACTTTCTAAAGATCCCGATTGACCCACTTGAATCAAGAGAAGACTACCTTCACTGCCCTACGGACCATTTGCCTATCGACGCATGCATTTTCGGTTATGCAATGCTCCAGGCAACGTTCCAAAGGTGTATGAGTTGCAATCTTCACGATATGATTTGAGAAACCATGGAAGTCCATATGATGATTGCCGTTTTGGGTGACCTTTCTTCTCTTCTAGCCTTCCCACTTGAGACAAAATGCTCCAAAGTAGCGAAGACACCAATCTTGTGCTAAATTGGAAAAGTGCCACTTTTTTGGTCAAGGAAGGCATAGTCCTTGGTCCCATAATATATCTAAATCCGGGATTGAGTTGATAAGGCAAAATGTTTGATGTCAATTGCAAAATAGCCTCATCCCACTACCGTGAAGGGATTCGCAGTTTTCTCGGTCACGGCCGGATTCTAACCGACTGATTAATCAGGATTTTTCCAAAATCCGCCCGCCCTAATGACCCCCTCCTTGAAAAAGAAAACTCCATTTATCTCTCGAAGGAATGCATCGAAGCATTTGAAACACTTATAAGATAAGTTAAAACCACAGGCTCCAATTCCTAGTTGCCCCAGATTGGTACTTGTGTTTATAATTTCATGACTGAATTGTTTATTTAGTGATAAGGTTTTTTACATTTGACAGATTTAATTTTTATGATTTTTTTATTTTTTTTATTTTTTAATTTTATTTGGTAATAGTTTACCTGTTTGATTGAAATTGTGGGGCATAAGTGCTGGTGGGTGATTGTGGTATTGTGTGTATGAGGATGGGTGTGGGTGGGGGGGGGGCCCTATTGAAATCATGTGGTAGATGCAAGTGATTTTTGCTGTCGGGCAATCCTAGGCAGAACGTAAGACAAGTACTTCCACCCAATACACTATGCGAGCAAAACTATGAACTAGGCTCAAGCACATTACACTACAACGAAAAAGAAATTACTTGCAAAGTGTATAGCTTTCGAGAATTCCGGCCATATTTTGTCTTATCACAAAAGCATAGTGTACACGACACTGGCCTCTCAAGTACTTGCTTGGCTAAGCAGGATGCTAAGCCAGCTTGCTCCGTGATTTTGCTGCTCCAAGAATTTGATGTCGTTATCTCCGTGATAAAAAAGAGCAGAAATCTCCGCCTGCGAGACACCATACTAGACTTAAATCCCCAATCAAAGTGAGCTTCGAGAAAAAGGAAATTACGGAAAACATTTCCCTCTGAGACACTTGGATGGTTACCTTCGTGTGATGATAATGCCCATGTTGCCGATTTGCAAACTACCATGCGGGGAATTTTGTGATCAAAGGAATGTCGTCCCAACAGAAAAGGAAGTTTTTCAAAGACGTCAAACACTACTTTTGGGACGACCCCTTCTTGTTTAAGATATGTGCAGATCAAGTAATTAGGCGTTGTGTTTCGGGGCAAGAAGCTTTTGACATTCTCAAAGCTTGCCACAATGGACCCACTGGGGGACACTTCGGTGCCAATTACAACACCGCTAAAAAAATCTTCGATTCAGTTTATTGCCCACATCTACAAGGGATGCCACGACATTTGTCACCACGATGTGATATTTGTCAGCGTCAAGGCAAATTTCGCAACGTACGAGATGCCAGCAAAAATCTATCCAAGTTTGACGAAATATTTGACAACCATTGGGGGCATTGACTTTAGGGGCCATTCCTTCTTCAAGAGGGAAACAAGGATATATACCTACTCGAAGACCGTTGATACTTATCAAAATGGGTTAAAACGAAAGCGCTCCCCACCAATGATGCCCGAGTTGTTTGTAACTTTTCTTAATCGTCGTCTTCTCCGATATCGTCCATGGAGTTGGGGTGGATGGCTGGGGGGGGCGCGGGATGGCGGAGTATTTGATGGGGGGGCATGAATGGCTCCTCTATAGTATGATCTACATCAGCGTTTTGGAACTTATTTGCTGCCATTCTAGACAATTGTGCAGAACACATATACAGCTAGTACCAGTTGTCCCCGACATTCACAGGGTCCTGCTAACTTTAGATCAGACTGAGATAGCTTCACATCATTACCGTGCACACTGTGGTTTAGTCATCCGTTACTCTACATCCGCGGCTAAGACATCTCACACAAATAAGAGGGACACAGAGTTGAGGTACGATACATCGTGAAGTGGATGTTGAAAAGTAGATTCTTAAAAGGACCGAGTGTATATCTAGGGGAAGATCAAGCCTCTTGTCGGAATAAAATATGTGAACACACTTTGGGCATTCCGCACAGCTTACAAAACACCCATCGGGTGTACTCCATATAAGTAGTGTACGGGAAGGCATGTCATCTTTCCGATTTGAGCTCGAGCACAAAGCTTACTAGGCCCTTAAGCAGACAATATTGATATTAAAACACGGTGATCACAGAAAAGTTCCAACTCAAAGAAATTTAATGAAACTTTGTGATATGGCCTATGTAAAACCTTTGATCTATAAAGAGAAAAACCAAGATAATCATGACTCCTAAATCAAAAATCCGCGCTTTCAACGTCGGTGATCGAGTCTCCTCTTAACTCCAATTGAAGATTTTCTCGGCAAGCTTTAAGACCCGCTGGAGTGGACCATTCACTGTAACCTAAGTTTTTCCATATGGCACTATCGAGTTATCCCAAAACTCCGGGCCAAACTTCAAAGTGAATGGTCATCGTTTGAAACACTATTTTGGAGGGGACATACCAACCGAGGTTGTCCCGGATCTCCAAACGTTCCCCATGGACCAATAAATTCGGGGACGGGGTCAAGCATAGGCGACCTTAAACAACGCTTCGTGGAGGCACCCCATGTCTATCAGTAGTAGTATGTAGTATTAAGTGTTTTGTGTGAAGAGCTCACATTTTCCTTTACCCGTGTTTTTGTCCATGTTTTGTGTGCTTGTGTTGTCTGGCCAGATTTCCCGATTGTGAAGACCCTCGCGCTTCGCAGTAACCACAAGAGTTTCACATCCTCAGCTTCATTTTGGGAATCCAGTATCCTAATCTAATCGACTAACGTTTTATCTTTTGGCACACTTAATAAACGGCCTTAGATTTGTTAGGAACCCCTTTGAAACATCGAGGACGATGTTTAGTTCTCGTATGGGGGGATCTTCGATTTGATTTTTGCCTGCAGCCGTTGTTTACCCCCCCATCACGTAATCCCATTTTACACCAATTCTTGCAAAAATACCAAAAAATGAAAATTTTAAAATTTCAAAAATAAAATTTGTGTTTTGTCACAGTTTTGAACTTTCCTAATGGTTAAGAATGAGAAAATTTTTGACTCGATCGGGCGGTTGAGCCCTAGCTATTCCTCAACTTATCGCTTGTAGGCTATCGTTCACGAAATTCTAGCATTCAATTTTAATAAGGTGAATGAACAAGATGATAGAGTTAAATATAATTTGATGTGCTGAGCAGATTCTTCTAAAAACTTATAATACTTGTGTTTTTTTTTTCTCCCATACTTCTAATTCCACCTAATCAACGTGCTCAAGTCATTCAACTAAGGGGGGGGGGGGGGAGTCAATCAATGTTTTTTAGAAAAAGCTTCAAATTTGTAACTTGAATTCTTTAAAGCGAGATTTTTCTGTCATAGTAATTTGAAAGTTAATATTCCAAAGAACATTGATGAAATATGAATGCTAAATTTTTATGACATGAATTATTGAAATTATGCCATAAAGCATACATTTGATTAATGGAACAGTAATAGATGTGCGTGATAATCCCATACCCTCACCACTAGGTGGGGTTTCAAACTAAGACATCTTACTTCTATGGATTTGGTTGTTATAAGATATCTCACCAGGAAGCGAGGTCAGTTGAGGTTCAAACTAAGAACACCTAACCTTAGCCATATAAGAAGAGTTTGATGTGATTTCCCCACAGACGCTAGTAACGGGGTGGGTTTTTCAAACTAAGAACATCAGTCGTTGGTTGTGATATCCGACTAGGGAGCGAGGCCTAGGTAGGTGTTCAAACTAAGCAACGCATTCCTAGCTTTAAGAACTTATGATTATGAAGATGTTGCAAAAAGTTCTACAGTTAAAATTTTGTTCTTTAAAATCAAAGTTACAAGGACCTAATAAAGTTGTTGCTTAGTCAATGATTCATCTTGATCACGCCCTATGGAAATAAGTTGATACATGGTTAAGTTTGAATTGAGTACACCATTTTAAATCATATATCCATGTTGGGAGCTAAAAGTTCACAAGTCATAAGTATGAGTGCTTAACATTTAGACTTATATTGACAAATGATCTTGTTTAATTGCTTGGTTTGGAACTAGTGAAAAATCGGGGACGATGAATTTATCCATTCGGACATCCGTAGATTATTCTATGGGCGCTTCTCATTCTATGATCCCAGTGTTGATAAAATAAAGGAAGTCAAACAGGTAGTCGAGAAAAGAAAAAGGAAAATCCAAAAATATTAGGGATAGTTAGTGTACATGTAAAAACGGTGAAAACGGGACTTGTCGAAGCTATTGATTCTTTAGTTCCCCTTGACGAACACTTAGCTACTTTTCGAGGTTATTAGTCGAGGGGGATTGAGATTCTTAGTTTTCGTAAATGTTTACTTCATAACATTGCGTGAGGACACGGCAATATCTTAGTATGGGGGATTTAATATGTGCTTAATTACACATATTTTATACCAAATAAAACGAGCTTAAATGACCAAAAACAGACAAAAACTGCCAAATATATGTTTGTTTTGCATTTGTATTGTGCAGGAAAGTGATATTCAAAGAAAAGGACAAAAACAGTGCTAAAAACGACAAAACCGAGCACGAGATGGAAAAGAGCGAAAGACAAAGCCAAATCAAAGCCGGAAATTGCCAAAGTCAACAAAGAAGACTTTAAGGAAGAAAAATGCAAAATATAACTTTGAGGGACCAAAATTGCCAAATCCCCAAAGTTATATCAATGGGATTGATTTTAAAAGGTTAATAAAACTTTGGGGGGCTATTTCTGCCAAAACCCCAAAGTTTCATTAATGAAGGTGTTTTGTACAAGAAGGAAAGAAAAAGTGAGGGGTCACTTTTGCCAATACACCAAACTTCTGTCTGTTGATAACAGACGTAACTATTTTTCCCGCCAAAACACAAGGACGAACTCACGGGTTCACTTCCACCTTTTTTACCCTGCGTTTCCTTGCCATCTCCATGGATAAACCTCCCCCCTCCTCTCCACTATCTTTCCCACCAAAAAAGGGGCCTTGCCATGTTGGCAATCTCACTTTTCTCCATAACTTTTGCCGAATCAATGGCTAGGATGGATTTAAAGAAGCACAATTGCTATCAATGGCTGGGATTAGGGCTTTGAAGTCTCTCACAGAAGAAACACAAGAAAGAAGGGCTGAAGACTTAGCTCTTAGTATAAATAGGAGGCTATGTGAGCCGAATTTAGGATGTAGTGTAGAAGTCTTTATCTTTCTTTAAATTAAGTCATTTTTATGTTTCTTTCAGCTTATTTACAGCTTATTGCAAGTTCTTTGTACTCTTTTTAAAAGTTAATGAAGTGTTGAAGTTTTAAGGTTTTATACCCGTTTTTGAGTTTTATTGTCAAACTGCTTAAATTACCTTTATATGTGTTAAAAAGCTCTTAAAACAGCTTATTAATAAGCTATGTTCACTTAACAAGTTAATAAGCTAAGTAAAATTTGAACTTGTACTTAAAAATTCCACTCAAAATACCACAGCTTGTTACTTTGGATGATAAGCCAGAATTGGATGGGCTTATGGACAATACCAGCTTATTTCTAATAAGCTGGAGCTTGTAGATTAAGCTTTTACTAGCTTATTTGCCCTTGTTTAGAGCAAAGGGCTTTGTAAGTTCTCAATTTCCATTTTTAGCTCATTTTTAGCATTAGCTTATTTTCAGCTTATTGGTGCTTATTTTTCTTTTGGGTATGCTTATTTATGCTTATTAGTGCTTAAAATATAGGTGTTATAAGTTTAAATTTCATTATGCAAGTTTTTACCATTTTCTGTCCAATTTAGCTTGTTTACTGTCATTTTTAATTCTAGTTTATTTCAGTGCTTATTTCTTGTTACTTTTTGCTTATTTATGTCTTTTATGCTTATTTAACTTACTGTCTTCAATATCCATGGCTTAATTCACCTTTAATTAGCTTAAAAGTCCTTTAACAGAATTTAAAGGGGTGTTTGGGTCAAAGGCTTAAATGGGTCAAAAGAGGTTAAATTTGCAAATGGGTTGATAATCCAACTTTGTTAAGCTGTTTTATTACTTAAATAAGCTTGTTTTACAAATTTTGATTTTTAAAATCCTTTTTTATAAGCTTTTGCAGCTTCCTGTCCAATTCTGTGAAAATTGGACAGAAGCTTAAGCTTATTAGGTTAAGCCTTTCTTTAAGCTCTTTTGTGCTTTGTTTCTGTCTCATTTTAAGTGTTTTTGTGCATTTGACTTATTGCTTTGAAGTTGTTTTGACCCAATTGTGCTAATGGGTCAAAACAGTCATAATATATATTTATATAAGCTCAAATACGCCAAAATCAAAATAAGCTAAAACCGAATAAGCCAAAATCCATTAAGCTATATACTTAATATAAGCCAAATTCAATAAGTAAAAATAAGCCAAAGTTAATTGGGCCGAACCCAAATTGACACCTAAACCAAAACCAAACGGACCTACGTTGGGCCGAAAACCAACCAAACGGACCTTTGTTGGGCCGTGACCAACCAAACGCACCCTAGTTGGGCTCAAAACAAATCGGACGCACCCTACAAAACAACCCATACCAAAATCATTTAAGCCTAAATAAGCTATATCCTAGCTTATTGAATAAGCAAAACTTCCAAATAAGCTCTTATAAGCATTTTTTTTAAATGAAAATTACCACAACAACCATTTTATTTAAACTCAAAAGCCTTGTCTTCCTTTTCTTTTTAAGCCGACGCATAAACACCACCTTTTTTCATTTTTGATTTCAAGTTTCGATCTTTTTGGTGATCAACTTGCACAACTAGCGTCTAAACATCACCATAATCACGAAAGTACAACTTAATTTCAAAGTTTTATAAACACTTACTTGTTTGATGAGCTTGGTTCGATCGAGACGCGCGTGAAAGACTAAAACCTTGTTTCTACAACCCAAAACTATTAGTTATCAACCCAATAATAAAATCTTAACCCGTGTTCTTGGCAAAATCTTCAAAACTTTTGTTTTTCTTCTCCCTTATAGTTCGGCCTGATATAGAGAGAAAAAAGAGAGAGAGTTTTTGTGTTTTGATTTTCAAAATGATGCATGTATGTGAAAATGGGATAAGATGGTGGAATATGGGTACTAAAGGGGACATGCTAGCTTAAAAATAGCCATCTTGTCTCTCCTTGTTCTTTTCTAACCGAAACTGGATCCTAGGAGGGTCTCAGGTCTTCCTTTTTGTGTCGAGATCACTTAAAAGCTAAATTTTCATCTATTTAAAACGTCACCCAAACTTAGTTATCATTTTCATTGCGTTCAAAATCATTTTTCTATAAACCTAGATTATTCATACGGCACTTATCACGTTAAATAGCTACAAAAATCCATTTTGAGCCGTTATCGACTGACTCCGGACCAAAAACATGAATTTTTAACAAAACTCAACCGAACCTTGCTCATTCATTTAAAAACACTTCAAATCACAAAATATAGCTTGCAAACTTATATTCACCCAAAATTTCACCATTTTACGACTGTTACAATCTTTTACCGAAATTCACGAAAACAACTATTTTTCTGATAACTTTAAATCTCACACTCACGATTTACAATTTAAATCGACGTTATTTCAATATTATGAATTTATTAAATAAATAAACCCATTAACACATTACCAACCTCTTAAATCTCTACACTTAAATTAATTGTCGTGTCGGTATACGTTGCGTGACGATTTTTCGCTAAACGCGGGAAAACTTCCCGGAAAGCACTGAAAACCTTAAAACCACTCTAAAACCGGAAAACGAATCATAAATGATTCATTTATGAACTCTACACTTCATCAAATTCCTGATTAAACCAAAACTGCTTATGCGCAAAATAAGCAACAGAAGTCAACTTTTCAGCTTTCATCAGGAAAACTGACAAGATCGAAAGACTCCAACATACAAAACTATAATATTTTATAATACTTAGCCCTAAAAAATATTACCGGTTATCACAATGGACTTTCATCGAATGTCACGTTGAGTGATTCTTCGACTTTCATTGTATGTTTATTTAATACTACATAAGCTTTACTATTTTGAGAATACCTTAGAAAAACACTTTCATATGACTTTGGGTCAAACTTGGTTAGATAGTATTTAGTATTCAAAATAAAGCACTTGCTTCCAAATACTTTAAAATATTCTAAAGAAGGTTTCCTACCTCTAAATATTTCATAAGGGGTTTTTCTTATCATTGGTCGAATTAAAATTCTATTTAGTATATAAGTTGACGTATCAACGATATTACACCAAAACTTTTGTGGAATGGATGTTCATTAAGAATAGTCCTAGACATCTCTTGTAAGGTCCTATTCTTTCTTTCTACTACCCCATTTGATTGGGAGTACGTGGAGACGAGAAGTTATGAGTAATGCCTTGTGCATCATAATAAGCTCCGAATTGTACTTCATTATCAAATTCCCGATCATGATCTATAACACCCCCATTTTGACATATAGCAGCGGAAGCTAATCTGGGGTATTATTCATAGTACAACAGTCATAATCATAGAAAACGACTCAAAAGAGACGTTTTTAAAAGATAAGTTATCATTCATTATTTCATCAGAGTTTTTACAAACAGAGGTCCTAAAATCTACATGAAAACATAAAGTTTGAATGATAACAGTTTAGCCATCTTCAAGTCCGTGCCACTCCATGCCATAAGATGCTCAGTTACCTGAGATAAACATGCTAAAAAGTCAACACAATGGTTGAGTGAAATTCATAGGTTTATGGTAAACAGTTTGAGTACAAGTTCAATAGTGGGTTACGTTGTTATACACCCATAAGTGTAATAATTGCAATGAGTACAATTATTATAGAAAACAGTATTATTGCCCTAAGCTCATGACACCGAGACCTTGAGATAATCAATAATCATAAGAAGTTGCCCCAACGGGTGCCTTTTCCAAACACCCGCATAGTGATTCAAATGAAGTGCGTTTGGTTACCAGAAAGTATAGGTACACCAACGGGGAAGTTCAGTCCCAAATAGATCTATTCACAGCATTCGCGCTTACTCCGAAGAGTAATTAACGGTTCATGATAGTGGGGTCTTAATGGCAAAAGTAAGGACTTAGGCAATAATATATCAGGATAGCATACAGTTAGAAAAACACTCGTATTCATGGTTTATAGCATGTATCCCCCTCGTGGATTTATGAAAACATTAGAAGATTTAAAATGCGAGGCTATGAACTCACCTTAACAGGGGAATTCTGATTGATGGCAAAAGTATATCAAGTGAAAGTAACGGCCTTGTCACGCAACTTGGGGTAATATGTCAAGTCTTAGTGTGATGGTTTATGTTTCAAAACTTCATAAAGTTTAACGTATTACTTTGATTTATTAATTTATGGAAATATTGTATCACTGTTCAGGCTATCATAATCCAGAGGCCATGTAGTATTGTTTGAGGAGTCAGGGCACTTTAAATCGTAAACCCAGCAAACTCATCAAAACAAATACCCAAATGGAACCCCTCACATGAAATTCCCTAGTAATGTGATACGATAAGATTTTATGTTTCTTTAAAAGCTAGTCGATGATAAACTACGTTAATTATATAACGTAATTGTTTTATAATGTGTCGATCGTTAATTAATAGCGATAAATGTATCGGGTTTTAATAAAATCGAGTCTTATAATATTAATATATATATTTATAATTTATATAAGAATATTATATTCTATATTTTTAAGTTTTGCAAAAATGGCAATATATACCCTTGATTTATAAACTTTTACAAGTTTAGTACTTTATATATAAAGTATATATAATTTAAACCTTTAACTTTGAAACTTTGCAAGATAGGTCCTTATAGTTATAACTTTAGTAATATGACATTTTCAGCCCATCTAGTTATAAATTTCAGAAAGTTACGATATATACCCCTATGCATGAAAACATTAGCAAATTAAGTCCAAAATTCATAATTTTGATATTTTTGAAATCCAAAAGAGTTTTGCAGATCATGGCTTATTAGAATAATCTAAAATAAGATGTTCTAACGTAACAGAAGTTTAGAAAAAGGAATTGTTAGCTAGAAAATCAAAACGGGTTGTTTTTAAGGTTTTAACCAAAAACGCATAGGTTTGACGATTCAAGGCTTTAACAAGAGTTCATATAGGATCTTAGGAGTTTTATGAACATTCTAAAATGGATTATGATCTTATCGAACAAGATTTTGAGCTTACTTGAGCTAAAATGGGTCGAAATGGGTTGTTTGAGTTTGTACGCCTAGAAACAACTTGAAAGGTTTCTTTTTCTTGGTTCTTGGCTTCAATTATGATCTTGGGGCTTCTATTGATCCTCCTTGGTCTGCTTTGATCTTGTTAGAACTCCATTTGAGTGTGTATTGAAGTTTTGAGGTGTGATTTGAAAGAGTTGCTTAGATTCAGCTTATATAGGGTTCAAAAACTTGGTGGCCAAGGTTAGGGCTTAGAGTAAGGACCAAGGGTTATATGTAATGACTAATGAAGTCTATAGGAAGAGTGTTGTAAGCTAGAAATGTAGCTATGCAAGGTGTGGAGCTTGTGGGGTGCTGCAAACAAAGAGGTGTGGTGGCTAAGGGTGGTGATGGATGTGCTTGTAAGGTGCTTGGGTAGCTTCTTGGTGACATGGTGGTGAGGTCATGGTGGTGATAGGATGCTAGCTTGGTTTAAAATGGGTTAAAACTGGGTTAAAAGGGTGTCGGATTTGGTTTTATTTTGGGTTAGGGTTTTTTATTTTTAGCCGTGGATTAGGGTCAGGGTTTAGGATAGATTAGGGTTTAGGATTAAGGTTTAGTGTTAAGATTAGGGTTTAGGATTAAGGTTTAAAACCGCTATTCATTGATTCTTCTTCAAGGGTTAGTAAACTGTTCATATTGTTGACAAGAAAGATGAATTTTATATCCTTTAATTGGCTATTACACTTGATGGTGTGATTAACAAATATTGCCCAAATATTTTAGAGTTTTCATCATAAAAATTCTTTCGTATTCCTTTTTAGGTAATAGCATTATTAAGAAACATTTTAGCTTGTTATTTTTAGCAAGTTTATTTTTAGATAGTCGAATTCCTGTTCTTTCAATGGGAACACTTATAAAAATTTAAGTAACTTCATTTTTGGCAACTGGTGGAAAATCACCATTCAAGATAATATGCCAAAGATCTAAATCTTTTGCTTTCACATAAGTTTCAAATCTATTTTTCCAATATATAAAATGATCACTTTCAAAAAGAGGTGGTCTTTGCATAGATTGCCCTTTGATGTGCTATCGTGTAGGGTCAATTATTTGATTATCAAGTTTTAAATTTATATTTAGCCGACAAACCTAAAACAACACTATTACAAGCAGTGTACTCGGTCAAGATAGAGTTCGCGGGAAGTAGGGTGTCAAACACTAAGAGTGGAATATTAATCCTATATTCTATCAGTATTTTAGTTAGTCTACTTACTGGTTAAACCTACGCTATGTACGTTATCTATTGATATGGGGGTTTTCAGCCTGAGAGACTGGCACAAGTTTGGTGGAAACAAATACCAATTCAATACACAATAAACACAAAAGAAGAAGATTAGAAGACAGAAAAGCAGTACAAGCCAAATGATAGAAAACCGTATTAGCCATATTAAATCCGGTTCAATGCTGGTTTGTTTGTTTTAGGTAATGATCTACTATCTTGAAGCGGAATATCATTCTTAAGACTTAGGCGAGTCATCCATATCTAAGACTAGGCATGTTAAATCCTGTCACAATTAACGCATCCGCATAAAGCATCCTTTAGTTTAATTATAATCTATCTTAGAGAATTAAAGCAGTGGTGATCCTGTTAAAACCCTAGCCCAACAGGACTTTACCCACTAAATGTTGGACGATGTTTTATATACTGGTAGTCCACTATTCCAATCTTTATCAGTTAATTAAGAGCATGATTGCGAAACATAAAGGGTCATCCTACCGTCAAACTAATGCTTATAATAAAAAGACTAAGTCAAAACGTTATTGGTGGATCCTATTGGTTCAGTAATATGAAACATGACATGGAGAGATATCCCGGTATCTAGATTATTTAGTCCGTATCACTAGATCCATTTGAATGATAGGTCGCATATTCAGACACATAAACAAGTATGAGGTGATAAACATAATTAAACAATCACCGATAAATTAAGAAATCGATTTTGAAACAAACCAAAAATTAAACTTTCATTAAGATGGCTAATACCCGAGGGTATTAACCCACAACCATTGTAATTATAAAAGCGTAATCAGACAATGAAAATCGAATCGATTAAGAGACGTAATAAAATACATAGTGTATTCCTATGGATTAGTGATCAATGTTGACCCTTGGGGCTGATATTCTCTTTTAAGATTAATCTTTAGTGTGTATGGTTATAAAGTATATGATATTGCACAAACTGCCGTATCCAGATGTAGATACGGTATTTTGGGCTGGATTCCTTTGAGTAGTGCGGCTACGTTCGTTATAAATCTTTGATATCATTCCCAATTTACTTGATTTACTGTATTTTTGAATAGTTATCTTCATGGATACGGCGTATGTAGACAGCATGGATACGTTGTATTGGCAATTGTTCAAACGCGTTTTCTTGTGATGTCTTGGCGCAGATACGCCGTATCTCTTAAGTTGGATACGGTGTATTGGTGAAATTTCAGAAATCTTTAAATGTCTTCGTTTTAGATCCAAATTATACGCCTTTTTGCTTGTCTTCACAAAACACTCCTGAATTACTGCATTTATCAACATTAAAACAATTAAGTACCAAATAATGCAATAATTATATAAAAGTGGGATAAATAGATGGGATAAATGATATAATAAAGTGATGTTATTTGATGTCATCAAATATCTCCTCACTTGAATCATACTTGTCCTCAAGTAGACTTTAGAAAAAGTTTCAGTTTATGAAAATGTTTCCCAACCGAAGTTGAGGATTTTCCAATTAAGCATCGTTTTGTCCTAATCGCCTGTACATAACCGAGCTCCTCACGAAATATGGAAATGAAAACACTCAGATCACTCAACTAATCTAGGGTAAAAAAATTAAGTAGTACGCTCAATTGCCCGGTCGTGATTAGCTTCATATTACTATAGGCCTGCAATGGATAAACATCTCACCGATAAAGTGAGAAAGACTAACAAAGCTAAATTGGGTTAAGATGGCTTACGGTTGATCATTCAACAGTCTTTCACCATAAGTACCACACCAATAAGGCAGTTGTATCGTACATACACGCCCGTAACAACTAGAATTGACAATATAACATACCGTACACATCCTATTCATGTGTTTACCAGAGGTTAGGATGAGGAAAGAATGATATGCGGGGTTAGGAGTTATAACTTTCACGAAGTCATCATCCAATAAGGCAGCTGAGGGATTGAGACATGAATACATTGGCCGTAATAAACAATAGACATGCTGCTCGTACATGTACCTCGTTCGTTAGGACAATTTTTGTGGTTAGGTGCATAGGAAGGGAAGTAAAATGGGTGTTAAGTAAAATTCAACTAAAACAATAGATTAATGCCACAAATAGGTCGGTTGCTAGTAACTTTCCCCCGACCGTTCCATGACAAAGACTCGAACATATAGACAGACGCCTCGATCACAGAAATGACAAAGACAACTTAAGTTGGAGTTCCCATAACAGTCAACTTCCTTACATCCCGCTCTTTACATACTTTTACATAAGTGGTGATATCGGCCAAGTTTTACAAGACTTTACATCGTTGATTTTTGTAACGTATCAACAAATAATTGATCCTTCTAAGTAATTCCTTCTGTATAAACTTCTTTTGAACTGACTATTTTTCTTCCTTCTCTTTTTTTTGAAATACATCATAGATCTCGGTTTAATTTCACCGTCTTCACTTTCATAATTTGTCCGGATAATCTTTTCCTTGTAGCATTTCTTCTTCGGACATAATTCATAATCGCGAAGGTAGCGAAACTTACGAGCTACATATTTTTCCTATTGCATTGTCTAATTTCCCGACCATTACAGAGATAAATTTTTTTCACTTTGACACAGGAAATACAAAACTTTACATGAAAGCAACTAGCAACATAGAGAAATAAGCTTAATCTACACGGTAGGCTAATGTGCAAAGGTGTAACGAAACATATAATATAGTGTACAAAAAGAAAGGAATGGCTCAACAGGTTGTTTTAGGGGATTTTACTCTAAAAATAAGAGTAATCAAGGGTTATACGGGAGTTAACTAACCAGTTAAGTTAGTTATTTTTATGACATGTAGGCTATTTGGTTTAATCCCAAAAATTTATCAGTTGAACATGTTCTTCCATCTAAATCCATAGTACTAATCATGGCGGTCTCGAGTGATATACCAGGCCAAGTTTTAAAGTCCACTACATTACCAGCACACTCATAAATTTGTGGAATTTAGTAGACAGTTGGAAACAAAATAGGCTTAATTCTCACAATATGTATCAAGGGTTTATTGGCTAGGTATTTAACTAGTAACATTTTACAAAAGTCATTGTGAATTTTTTGTTTAATTTTTGACACATTTTTAAAGCACTTTGCAGTTATTTCTGTAAAAAAGTACGCAAGTACCGTTATAATTCTCCATTCCCCAACATAATTAAATTATATAACGTCCTCGTTGTATAGATAAAATAATGAATAATAAGGAAGAATAGAATTAGAACGGAAAACTCCTTGATGTTTTGCTCGTGATAATTCTCCAAGATAAGTCCTTGAGCAAAAAGTGTGTTGACTAGAGCTTCAGCATGCCCGGATAAGTTTAACACATGTCTTTTTCAGCATATACCATATCATAGTTTCAGCAAGGTCCTGTATAAAAGATTAGAAGACAAGTGCAAATTCTATCTCGCTACAATGGTACAAGAAAACAATTAAACACACAACGGTACAAGGACCAATACGCCGTATCCCAAACCCTAGGATATGCCGTATTATTCCTATAGAAATAATTAAATTACCGAAAATTAAATATTTAGTTTTAAAACTGAAACGTCCAGACATCTGTATTCGCCGTATCCGGAGGGGTTCGGATGCGCCGTTATAGGGGTGTGTCTGGGAGGACAAACTCGTGTCAACAAATAATTAAAATGAAAAAAAAAATTAAATTGGCCGGGTTGTCTCCCGGGAAGCACTTTTGTTTTAGTTGGTCTTTAAGTTTGACCCTTTTCTACATTCCTTTTCTACATTCCTTTTCTAACATCAGGTAATTGGTTTGGGATTTTAAATCTGTGATCAATCAATAAGTCATGTTGCTGAACTTACTACCAGTCTTGATTCTTCTCAGGTGCCTGCCCCCTACCAAAAACACTATAAGCAATCATCTTGTGGCATAGTCTCCTTACAGGGCCCCGAATAAGAACATAAGAGGGGGCAGGGCCTAAGAAGTTTCTGTCAGAAGAGATCTCTATCCAATAATCCCTAAGATCCCCCTTGTCGGGGATCAATATATCACTGCCATCCCATTAGGCTCCAAACCTAGCCTTTTCCATCTCCTGCTCCGTGTGTAACCTCAACGCCAATATAAACTATCTCCATGTCATCATCCTCCTAACACCCCCCAACTGAAAACATAGCGTATCCACAACATCCAACCCCTCTCTATATCAATCTTCTGCATAGTGCTTAAGAAACTCCAGGATAACTCGCGAACCAAAGGTGCTGGATCCTAAACCGTCTCCTCCAAGGCATAAACTCATTAATCACTATTGCCCTCTCTAGATTATTACCATCTCATATTATGCCAGATCCTGAATAATCTCGGGGTCAATCCCTCAAAATTAATACGTGAACCCGGTTTAACTCGGGTTATACTTCTATATTGTTCTGAGACTCTGCTCGTAACTATGCCTAATCCCCTCGTTATACTCTTCAATCTGGTTTCTAAGCAAAGGGTGTCTCTGATCAGCTACTAGTAATTGCGCCATATCTGAAAAATGAGCAAGATCAGTAAAACATTATGTGTGAGGTATAATACGGCGTATTCGTAGAAGGATACGCCGTATGTAAGGGTTTGAGTGAATAACCGTTATGTCGTTGAAGAGGATACGGCGTTATGGGATGGTTAAGTATAGTCCCTTATATTCAACGTCAATATGGTCGTATATCCGTAATAAATAGGCATATTGAGGTTTAAAAATTTGGGTAAAAATTGATGCAATACGCCGTATTTAATGAGATTGAATACGACGTATTGCTTCTATAGTTTAGAATTAAAAGGGGATTTCTACTTATTTTACCCCCATTATACCCTAATCTTATTATCAACGCATTATTTTACTGAGTCTACTATCTTAAAAGGAGGGGGAAAACATATATCAGTCATAGAAACCCTAATTAAAGATCTAAACCCTACCCCTAATTCATAATCGAAAAAGAAATAAGGGAGACTTTGAATCATACATGTTTGATTAGTATGCAAGAGATGTATAGAAACACGGGTGATTTTTAAAATTAAGGTGCGCGGTGAAAATTCTTATTGTGAGTAATAAAAGTGTTGTGTGAATGATCGGCGTAGTCAGCTAGGTTTTTATTTACCACACTCGATACGCAGTATTGGGATTTGTCTGATTACGTCGTAATCAGACTTTAACTGTACGGCCGTATAGGTCTACTTATTACGACATATTGGAGACACCATTTTTCAAGTTTTTAACAAAGATGAGCGTCCATTGGCTCTAGCATGTTATATGAGGAACTTTCCTTTGTAACTACCGAGTTGGTTGAATGAATGCAGACGGCTTTACAATTTATAATAAGAAAGAATAGCATTCCGTTTACGTAATATTCCCAGATCACAATGTTTATTTTTAAGTTCATGACAAAACTTCATGTTTCAAAAGTTTTAATGATTTTATCGTGACTTGTTTTAAAAAGCCCATTTTCCCATGTGTAATTTCATTACCCTCAGATGACTGTATTATACCGATATCGTTATCATCATTTTCTTTTTCCAATTGTGAATCATCGAGATGAACGATGTTGAATAGAACATTGAAGCGCGAAACAATCTCTTCATCATACTCAGACAATGATGCTTCATTAATTAAATTAAATTCATTGATATGTTCAGAACTTACAAGAGGTTTAATTTCAAGATCTGATTTAAACGTTAAGCAATCGTATAAACAACGGCTGGAAATTTCATTTTTGAAAATCTTTAAAGTAGTCTAATCATCAAATAATCAAACGTTAGGGTTGGGAGACAAAAGGTTTATCACTTCCCGATCCATTTTTAAATTCATTGACAGAATTATTTTTTTTTTTTTTTTTTTTTTTTTTTTTTTTTTTTTTTCTTATTTTTTTTTATTTTTTTTTTTTCTTTTTTTTTTTTTTTTTTTTTTTTTTTTTTTTTTTTTATATTTTTTTTTTTTTTTTTTTTTTTTATACGACATATGAATTTTCATCAAAATTACCGTGTTAATCTCTTCATTTTTGGATTACGATCTAATGTAAATTATAAAAAATCTACCTCGTCATCATTAGGAGGATAAACCGTGGGTTCAGAATGGATTGCTGTTAGTGTACTATCAAGGACTATGGCCGGGAATTCGGTTTCGAAGTCAGTGGAACAGTCGTCCTCATCTTCATAATTTTTTAATTTTCCCAAACATGGCGGTTTCCCAATTGAACGATTGACCATGTTTTCGAGCTTTTTTCTTCTTCAAGTCTGATGTATTCTCCATGGTGATATTTGGGTAGTCTATTTTTTCCTGACCTAATCAACTTGCATAGAGAAAAAGTTAAATGGGGAAAAAAAATCTAATACGCCGTATTCAATGAATTGAATACGTCATATTGAGCAATGCAGGAATTTAAACAAACAATTGAGAATTAAATACATGCTAAAATTTAAATAATTACACTAAACTAATTTAAATTAATGGTTAGAAATAATAATAAGAATAAGGATTAATTATTTTAATCCCCGGCAGTGGCGCCAAAACCTGATGTGTTGTCGTGTAGGGTCAATTATTTATTATCAAGTTTTAAATTTATATTTAGCCGACAAACCTAAAACAACACTTTAACAAGCAGTGTACCCGGTCAGATGGAGTTCACGATAAGTAGGGTGTCGAACACCAAGAGTGGAATATTAATCCTATATTCCATCAGTATTTTAATTAGTCTATTTACTGGATAAACCTATGCTATGCACGTTGTCTATTGATATGGGGGTTTTCAGCCTGAGAGACTGGCACATGTTTGGTGGAAACAAATACCAATTCAATACACAATAAACACAAAAAAAGAAGATTAGAAGAATTGAAATGCCGGTAACAAGCTCAAATGATAGAAAACCGTATTAACCATATTAAATCCGGTTCAATGCTGGTTTGTTTGTTTTAGTGTAATGATTTACTTATCTCGAAGTGGCATATCATTCTTTAGACTTAGGCGGTACATTATCCTAAGACCTAGACACGATTAATCCTGTCACAATTAACGCATCCGCATAAAGCATCCTTTAGTTTAATTATAATCTATCTAGAGACTTAAACG
The DNA here is from genome assembly GCA_026074375.1 of Tanacetum coccineum. NCBI lineage: Eukaryota > Viridiplantae > Streptophyta > Magnoliopsida > Asterales > Asteraceae > Tanacetum > Tanacetum coccineum. Next base: position 77,950 of record BQNB010003405.1, read on the forward strand.
TCAGGGTAATCTGTTAAAACCTAGCCTAACGGGACTTACCACTTTGTGTTGGAAGTTGTGTTTTATATATGGTAGTACATATTCCTCGTTATCAGTGTAATTAAGAGCAATGATTGCTGAAACATAAGTGGGTCACCTACCGGTCCAACTAAGCTCATAATCAAAAAGACAAAGACAGAAAGTTATTTGTAATCCTATTGGTATGAGGTATCCCGATATGGAGAGCTATCCCGGTATCTAGATTACTTGGTCCGTATCACTAGATCCAGTTAAATGATAGGTCATATATTTCAACGCGCATACATAAACAAGTGATGAGAGACGTGATAAAAGCATAATTAATACAATCCTTGGATAAATGTAAGAAATCCAATTTTGAAATACAAACAATACATTGAATCGTTTAATTATGTTGGCTAAATACCCGGAGGTTATTAGCTGTGAGTCCCAAACTGAATAGATCTTTGCAGCCTACTAAGGGTGATAGCCAACTTGTATAAATACAGATTGACTATAGAGAAAACACTAACTATGAATACTTATTGTATATGCGGAATCTACACAATAGTATTAAGAAGAACAATGAAAAACTAAACTTTGATTTCTATTAATCTGTTAAAGTGATTACAGATTACTAACTATGAGATATGATTGTATGAGATGAGATATATATCGAACTGATTGTTGTTTCTCTCTAATGTCATAGGGTTCCTTTTATAGACCAAGGATAAACCCTAACAGTACAAAACGCACAAAAGATAATACATATCTTCTACTATAATATCTCATGCATATCTCTTAAATGGTACTAACTATTTATCTTCTAACGGTATAAACTATCGGGCAATACTACTCTTTGTACTGTCAAGTACTAACTATACTAGCGGTACTAAGTGTTTAATAATGGTAATAGTCAGGAATATATCGTATTAATTCCAAAACATTCTCCCCTCTTATCATGATTTTGAACTCTTTTTTAACTTAATGTTTCTTTTAGGTTAATCTTCTTAAGTTAGTGGAGGATGTATTCCAAACACTTTTAAATCTTGATTTGACCTGATCTTGAAACACTTATCCATCTTTTATCAGAACTTTGTCTTGGTCAACAACCATACTTTTTGCAAACATCACAACTAAGTTAGCTTTGTAGTGTTTAGCAAGTAAACGGATTTGATTTTCCTTTACCAGTAAGCCTTTGTCTTGTGGGATATGTCAACTCTTTTGTTTAAAAATATGGTTAGTTAATTAACATAGAGAGTTTTTGGTAAACTGTCAACCATCAACGGAATTGATTTGTCTTTACCAAATACCATTTGCTTTTGGACTAGCCAATGCTTCATTGCCATAACATGGTGCATTGATAAACTATATAGTTTTTAGCAAACTATCAGTTATCAACAGATTGAGTAGTCTTTACCAAGATTTGTTTGTATATGGATTGCCAACTCCTTAACATGAAGCTATGGATGAGTGAGAAACCTTACAAATTTTTGGTAAATTTGTCAATCTTAAAAGGATTTAAGAAGTCTTTACGGACAAGCATTTGCTTATGGCTAGCCAGTTCTTATGCCTATTAAGAATGGTGAACTGAGACCATTTGTTTGTTGTGGTGGTTTAGGACAAAATCAAAACTCTTCTTATCTTACATTACATTCATCAATTTTCTCATCAATCTGTTGCTTAATAAATCTGATCAAATCAAGGGCATCAGTACTTTCTCTTTCAACTTCCAATCCAAGATCAAGCATTCTTTGCAATAAATCCTTGGAAAGAGGATATCTTCTTTTCCCTAACATAGGACATGCAATTTTCCCATCTTCAATTTTCTAGTTTGTATACTCCACATGTTCATACAATCTCAAGTGTCAATCTTCATCTTGTTGATCACTTAGAAAAACACTTTGGTCATGTCTTCTGTTGAGGATTCCTCAATTATCTTTCAAATCTCCCCAAAGTATAAACCCACAGTCAAATACTTCCGTGTATTTTCTGAGTATTGCTACATCATCAAGTTATACAAGTGAAATAAATCTTGCATGCTCACAAAGATATGTGTTCTCCAATAGATAGTTGATTGCCCTAAAGTTCCAATTTGCTCTTGTGGATACAGGGAATTACCACTCTGGGGATGAAACCTTATCCAATCGTAGAAATAATGGTTTATTCTCCATTATTCACTATCTTTTAGTACCTCAAATTGTACAATCTTTAGGCTATTTTATGTGTTCATCATCACTATTAACATCTGGTTGAGGTCTTTTCCTTTTCCTTGCAATCATCTTCATATGACCACCTTTTCTCTTCTTTGTACCCTGCTCTGTCACATCTACCTTAGCAGGTACCTTTGTTGTGTCTTCTTTCTTTGAAGTTTCTTCAACAACCCTCTTCTTTAAACTCTTCTGATCAGGGTCTTTTACTCCTTCATTTATCTCCTTAATCCTTCTTTCATCCTCAGTGGAACAACAACAGTGAACTTTCATCAAAACCTTTTTCTTCTCATATAAATCTTGTATGTCTTCAAAAGTTTTGCTTTTCAGGTCTGAGTGTTTCTTGTTTCCAACATGTTTCAAATAAGTCATCATTTGATTCCTTAACTGAGTTCTTGTAGGAGGTTTATTTCTGATTGCAATAGGCTCTGTTGTCTACAAGAACCTTCTTTTTTTTTTGAGCTTGCAATTGTACATGAAGGAACTTTGCTCTTTGTCCACAGTAAAACTATCTCTCTTTCATCTTGAATTCTTAGAGCCTGGTAGTCTATCAGCTTCAATTCTTGCTTGGATAAAATCATACTCATTTGTAAGTGGTACGTCTTTATGCTTCTTCTTCGCTTGTTTTTAACTCTTACTTCTTTTGATTCCCAATCTTCTTGTACTTTCTTGCCATCTCTTCATCCCATTAGCAAAGTTGCTTTAAACTTCTTCAGCTTCTGGAATACCTTCAGAATTCACATATCTGACTCATCTTCCTCTTCCAATTTTTCTTTTTCCCTTTATCTTTTGGATCAATCTTGGAAGAGGATTTAATGTCAATAATGATCTGTTTGAAGTAGGTCTAGGTCTCTCAGTCTCTTCAACATCCATAAGCTCTACTACTTTCTCCGTTTATTTAAAACTACTTTGGCTGGCTCATGTGAGAGACTTAAGCATTGTTTCATCTTCTCCAATCATTGTTAATGGAGTAGTTGGTTGGAGTAGTTGGAGTAGCTATTGGGAGTTGATTGGGTTGATTGGAGTAGCACACTTATTCCTTCAGTTTGATCATCAGTACCTTCATCAGGGCTAACGGTACTATCTTTCTCCTTGTCGGTATTAACTTTGGGTCTGTCAGTACTAACATTTGGTGTGTCAGTACTAACATTTGGTCTGTCAGTACTAACTTTTTCCTTGTCAGTACTAACTTTTTGTTGAGCAGTACTAAGTGCATCTTCAGTTACTAACCTTTGTCCATCAGCAGTTCCTTCTCTTCAAATTTTTTTTCCCCCACTACGTCTCTTGACCTCACCACATCTTGAACCATCTTTTAGTATCCTAGAATCTAATGTTCATACAAGAAGCTCATCAAATAATGGATCTTTATGGTCTAAGGTTCAGCTTGGCAAAAAAAAAAAATTTCCTACCTGTTTGGATACAGGACTCCTTTTTGCATCTAGTTTTTCTTCAAGGATTTCTTTAATGCCAATCTGTCTTCAAGGATACACTCTTCATCCAAGCTCGGTGGTGTGTAATAACAGGTTTGGCTTTCTTCTTTAGCTTCTTGATATGTGCCTTCAAGTGTTTAATTTCCTTGGCTTGATCTGTAACCTGTATACACAAAGAGATACAAAGATCATACACACTTTAGAGTGTCATGTCACCCTCATTCCCTGAAATGGATTTATCACTGGATGACTAACCTCTATGATTCCCACCAGAACTCTTAGGAATAGAATCAAGAATATGAGTAGAAGGTGAAGGTCTAGGGGATAGGTCAGTTTGAGGCTCAACATTAGCTTTACTTGGGTGAGGAGGAGAGGGTGCAGGTTGTGGTTAAGATGGTCTGTCTGATGTAACACCCTCATCCTTAGTTGGTTGTACCAACATAGAAGCAAATAAAGGTGTCGATTCACCCTGAAATATGTTTACCTTTTTAACCATAAAGGAGGGAAAACTTTACTTTCAAGCATTTATAGGTAAATGGTTCTAAAGGTACTGGTACCCATCTCATTAGTTGTTTATCTAAAAAGATTAAATTGGAGCGTGTTGATCCATAAAAAAACTTTTTCTTTGCATCTAAGTGTCAAGTACCATCAAAATTATTTAGAAAAAATTATATTTCTGATTAGATGTTAAGCAAATTACAGTAGTAGCAATGTTAGTGGAAATTTGATCCCAAGAGGTTCTTTTAGAACTAATACAATGATTCATTGTATGAAAAAGAAATCTCTATTGTGGTGAAAACAAAGCTTTGTTAAAGGTTAAAACAGTTAAATCCCCCTCATAACCCATGAGCTGTATAGCATCAAATATAGCCTGATTAGGTAGAGAATCTATCCCATTAGCATCATCAAAAAGAAGATCACTTCTTATTGATGCTTCAGAGATAGACACGGGCTTGCCAGCTACTTTGGCGGTAATATACCTAACATTGTTGATTATTTTGGAGTTGCAGACATCCAACAACTATTCAACAAGATGTAGTAGAGTTAATGGACTTTTAGTGAGAGCATTGTGAAGGAGCTCATCGAGCAAGAAAATCAATAATCTCATGAAATTCTACATTCCCATCAGTCTTCTCTAAATAAGCGACCATGTTGTGTTTAGGGCACGATTCAAGAACAGCCATGGTTATTGAATTTGTAATCGTCGGTGAGTGAGATATTAGGGTTTGAATGAAGGAAAGCACTTTAGAGAGATTACATGAGTGAACTATGCAATTGAGATGGGTTTATATAGGTTTGGCAAACTTAAATCAAAGAAACCGTGTCAATTTACACTTTATACCTTGGCGGGGTAGTTTTCTTCAACGTCTCTATAGCCATGGTTTACTATCTTTGCCCAACGTACTAATTTGCACGTCGGTACTAACTTTTGTAAACAATGAGATTGAACAATTTTGGAAACAACAGTGCTTCAGTACCATCTTAAGCTCTTCCCAATGACTCACTAAAACTCAAATAACTCCATGAAAAATAGAACTTATGGTTAAGATGCTTCTGCACACTAAACACTTCATACAAACTGTACAAACAATCATATTGCCTCCCCTTAACTAATGCAGCTTATGGATTGATTCATGCACAATAGTAACAACAAGAACTAAAACCTTAAGGTATCATCAAATGCCTTGGTTTAGAGATTCAGCTACAATTATAATCATGTGTATTTTCTGCACCTGGATCAGTTTCTTCTCATAAGCATCCCTTATGACGTTTAGTGCCCTTTAATGGCAGTTGCTTTGTTTTGGATTAGGCCAGTGATATACTGGATTCTTTAAAATGCATTTCTGTACTGTCATTATCAATGTAGATCTTTGTGTTTATGTTATTGAACCCATAGTTCTAACATATGATTTTTGAATCCATAGAACTTGCCCACAGCAATTTGCAGTAGCAACATATTCTGCCTCTGTAGTAGAAGTAGCCTCATTCAATTGGTCTGCTTTTTGCATTGACAGCAATAAGTTCTCTTGGAAGAAATTGACACACCACTCTGTTGTGGGATTTTATGTCAAGATTTGCTCTTGCGTATTTCTCTATATGAATTGGTTCCAAGTACAAATGAGGATACTTAGGTTACCAAAGGCCCTGTAGTTTTTTTTTGGTTTGCCTTTTTTAGATACCTAAAGATTTTCTTAATAGCACTTGATAGGATGTCTTTGGTTTTGACCTAGAAAAATCCCTAGAAACAAGCACCAGACTGCATACATATACAGGCTAGAAGCAGTCAAGTAATTTAAAGAACCAATCATGGGATTATAGCTGTACATCCACACCACTTGCTACTCATCTTGACTAAAGGCTTATGGTCTTATTAGTTGACTAGCAGTCTTACACTGCACAAAATCAAACTTCTTCAGGATTTCTGGCACACCTTCTTATCCTGAACTTTATAATTTTTCCGTTCTTCTTTTGTTTGACTTTATAGTCTAGGTAAGAAGGTGAGCGTCTCCATTATACTCATCTGAAATCTACTCTTTATTAATTCCTCTTAATAGCACTTGATAGGATGTCTTTGGAGTGACCTGAAACCTAGAACAAGCACAGACTGCAAACATAATATCAGGCCTAGAAGCAGTCAAGTACATTAAAGAACCAATCATGGATCTATAAAGATGTACATCCACACCACTAGCTTACTCATCCTTGACTAAAGGCTTCTGGGTCTTAATTGGTGTACTAGCAGTCTTAACACTGACAAAATCAAACTTCTTCAGGATTTCTGCAACATACTTATCCTGACTTATAAATATACCGTCTTCTTTTTGTTTGACTTATAGTCCAAGAAAGAAGGTGAGCTCTCCCATAGAACTCATCTGAAATCTACTCTTTATTAATTCCTCAAAATCATCACACCAAGATTTCTTTGTAGAAACCAAAATATGATATCATCTCACACTTAAAATTGATACTAATATGATATTCACTGTTTTGTCTTCTTTATGAAAAGCAGTCTTGTTTTAATAGTTCCTCTTTTCTATCTATTTCTCTCATCAGAAAGTAGATAAGTAGCATCATACCAGGTTGGGAAGCTTGGATTGTAAATCCATGAGAGCTTTCCAACTACTTTGGTGACATTTCTTAAGATACTTAGGAATATAAAACCTGGTGGTTGAGGACACTTAGACTCTCTATCAATTTTTCCATACCAGGGAAGGTTCTTTTCACATTCATTTGATAAACTATGATTCCCATGTAATATAGCAAAGGCTAAATAGCATCCATATGGCTTTTAATCCTGGCAACAAGTGCAAAATAACCATCTTCATAATCAATAACTTCCTCCTTGCCTATGTCTGATTGAGCAACCAACTTGCCTTATTCCTAACCACAATCACTCTTTATCCTTCTTGATTCTGTAAACCCATTTTTGTTCTAATGCATTCTTCCCGTATGCCAAATCTTACAAGAATCACAACTTTTCTTATTCTTGAATTGCTAGCAGTTTCTTCCTGACCATTGTTTCAACTATCAACTTTTATCTTTCAAGAGAGCTTCATAAATCTTTTGGGTTCATTTTGAGACAAGAAACAAGCAAATAAACAATGCTGGAAGTCCTTATGATTATTTCTCCTTTGCTTTTGAATATAACTTACAAAAGCATGGGCTCTAGAACTTTTAGTCACTTTACTTGTTTGAACTGCTGATTGTGGATCTCCAAGAATTAGAGTTGAAGGATGAATAGAGTTAATCCTTGATGTGGGAATAGGACTGACATTCACAACAGGTTCTAAATTTGTGAAGTCAGCCACCCTTCATATCATAAGTATGAATTTGTAAAATACCATCCAGTAGGATGGTTATAAATGTCCTTATGTGCATGTTATTTCTGAATCCTCTAGATCAAGGTTGGTTTTAGATCAATGATGGCTGTCCCACCATCAAGGACTATCAGTACATAACTGGTGTGCTAATCTGTCATTAAAACTATGTTTGTACTGCTAGCTTTAGCAGCTCCATGCTTGTAGAAGCAACTCCTTCAGTTTCTTAGCAAACTCCTAAATAGAGTGCTTCCGCTGCATAATTAGCATCCTATTTCTTGCCTCTTAAGTCTTTCAGTTCATCCAAAAAGACTTGCATCCTCCTTATCTCCACTGGCTTCTCATCTGTCCACTGTTTAAATCTGGATATTTGTTTTAGGGGCTTCACCTTGCATCCTTTGCTTGTTGACCTCTTGACTAATTGAGAAATTAGAGACCATTTTGCCAGTACAAAGTTAGTCTGAGCAGACTTCAACATTTCTTTTTCCTGAAATCATCTGCATCAATAATATCTTCTGTACCTGCATTGTGATTAGCTTCTTGTAGACTTGCATGTTTGTTAGCTTGATTCTCTGATCTCACGGGTTGATAATTCATTGAATTAGTTAAATAATCAAGATCAAACAGCCAAGTTGGTCATTTCCCTACAACATTGGGTTTATTTTTTAAAAAGGTGTTGGGAATTATTGAAAACGACTAAGTGTCGTTTCTGCTGTTAGAGATGTTCGTTTCTGCTGTCAGAGATGTTCGTTTCTGCTGATTATGTTCCTGCTGGTCATGTTCTCATTTCTGCTGACAGATATAGAATCTGCTGATCTTATTTATAGACGTGATTATTGTATGCAGGAATTATAGTTATATTCTAGAGTTATCTCATGAAGATAGGAATGAGATATATTAGGAAGAGATTGATGTATATCTCTTACGCGTTTTTAGTTATCTTGTTTAGCAATTTAGGGTTTCTTCTCTATAAAAGAAACCTTTAGCATTAGGGTTTTGTACCGATTACGCATTACACAAACAGTTTATTATCAATAGAGAGATCCATAGAGGATCATTGTTTATATTTGTTCTTCTTTATACTGCATTGTTTAGTTTCCGCCTAAACAATTGTTAGAGTCTCTCACGTATATACTTGTGATTACATAAGTACTATACAACCACAAAGGCTAGAAGATCTATCTAGTTCTAGATCCTAACAAGTGGTATCAGAGCCTGGAGAGAGCCTCTGATAAAGAAGAATCACTTGTTACCACAACAAAACTTTGTTTCTCTAACCGTTAACTATGTCAGAACCCATGCCTACTATACCTACTCAGTCACCATTCACTTATCCTAACCCTAATCCATCTGCTTCACCTTCATTCACTCAAGATGATACCTCGGAATCTTTCATACCTGAACCCACACAACCAATGCCTACATTCACTCAAACTGCTTTCTCACAACCTGCTTTCTCACAACCAAATCAATCTATCTTCTCACAACCTGCTGTTCACTTTCAACAGACTCAACCTACTCAGACCAACCAGACTGGTCAGCAGTACCCTAACAATGTCCAGTCACAACAGTTTCAACAGTTCCAAACAGCCACTATCTCTGCCAACAATGCAAAATTTCCTTATCTAGAGAAGGAAAAATATGAGATATGGGCTATGAAGATGGAGTACTGGATACAGAATGCTGATCATAATCTTTGGAGGATTGTTCAGCAAGGGAACAGTCCAAAGAGGTTGGGAAAAGATGCGAAAGGAAATACAATTGTTCATCCTCCTGTCTCTCTTGATGAGCATGTTGCTGTACAAAGGGAGAATAAGGTGAGAACCTTGTTGCTTCAGGCTCTACCTGAAGATCATATGCCCGATTTTCATCATTATGATGATGCAAGGGATATTTGGATGGCAGTTAAGGCTAGGTTTGGTGGGAATGAAGAATCAAAGAAGATGAGGAAGACCATGCTCAAGCAGCAGTTTACAGAATTCTCTGTGACAGAAGAAGAAGGCCTACACAAGGGTTATGACAGGTTTCAAAAGATTCTAATCCAGTTGAATCAAGTGCAGGCAAGGCCAGACAATGAGGATATCAACCTGAAGTTTCTAAGAGCACTTCCTTCTTCGTGGTCACAAGTAGCCTTGGCATTAAAAACAAGAGGTGGCCTTGATTCAATGAGCTTTGATGACCTGTATAACAAACTAAGGTCACTTGAACTTGATGTCAGAATTGGTCATAGTTATGGTGTGAAAGCTGCTGCTGCTCCCACTCATTCTGCTTTCATTGGAGCTGCCAGCTCTGGCTCAAAGCTTACTTATTCTGATCAGCAGAGTATTGTTCCATCAGTTTCTCAGACATCTGATCTTTCTGACAACATAATGGATATGTTGTTTTTAACATTCTTTTGTTGCTGAGAATGACCAAGATCAAGATATGATCTATGAAGACTTTGACCAAGTTGATCAGTTGGAGATGGAAGAAATAGACTTGAAGTGGCAAATGCTAATGCTCTCCTGAGGATTAACGAGGTTAAGAAGAAGGCAGGACGAAAGATGAACTACAACAATAAGCAACCTGCCAGATTTGACAGAAGGAAGGTTAGATGCTACAAATGTCTTCAATTGGGACATTTTGCTAGGGAGTGTAATGTGAAGACAATTGATGATAAGGCTAGGTATTCTGCCTTTAAGGTCACAGAAGTTTAAGACAGACGAACCAAAAGCTTTGGTCTCAGTTGATTCCATGGTGAATTGTCGGAGTCTGTGGCAGAAAACAAGACTGTGGAGTTTGAGAAGGTATCTGGGATGATTGTTGGACTGTCCATGCTGATAATAGTGGTGCTGGTGTTTTTGATGCTGCTTCTGAGTTGCAATGGAAGAGGGAATTCTCCTAAGTTACAAAATATTGTCCCCTTGTTTTGTGATTCTAAAATAATTATCTTATAATATGTAATAATAATCTTGATAGATTGTATAATGATTGTTACATAAAGTTCAGGCATATCAGAAATTCTGTTAAAACATTAGAATCACAAAAAGATTGGTACGATAAAACACAATTGCATTAGAAGAAAGAGATAGGGTCTTTTATCTGCTACTCAGAAAACACCACAACACACTGAGTTATACTGAAAATTACATGGATCAGGCACAAAAAGAAAAGAAAGAATGGGAAGTTAAGTATGAAGCGACATTAGCTAGATTTGAAAAGTGGAAGGAGTCTTCCAAGAACTTAAACAAATTGATAAATAGCTCTATGTCTACTAGAACTAAAATTGGTCTAGGATTTAAAGAGTACTTTGGAGAAGACGAAGTGTTTGATTTGTCTAGACCTAGTACCATGTACCCAGAACCTGTTGGGAGAGTTAAACTCTTTAACTCAAGTTTGTCAATGCAGGGAGATGCATGCAGTATCCTCCCTCCATCAAACAGGAACTTATATCCCATACGCATACACGTCTAACATAGAGGAAACACAGGTAAGTTATGGTTCAAAGTCTGATAAAAAACTTCTGAAACTCTTTTCAGAATCTAATGACTTTGTCTCTTGTGATAACAGTGACAAGTCTTTAAACTCATGAACACCTATGCATCCTGTGATTCGAGACCCATGCATCCTGTGATTCAAGCCTCAAGACCCAGACCAAAGACATCCCACCTGCTGTTGATATCCAGACTTTGCCAGAGTCTGATGTTGAAGACCCAAACTCCACCACTGGCAGTCCTAGTTTTTCTTGTTCGGAGAATGTAAAATCTCCTAGGATTATTTGTAATAAAAGTGGAATGAACAATAGGAATGTGTGTAAAAACAATTCTGTGCGTGTTAAGAAATGTTTTGTTTGTGGTAGTAAATTGCATTTGATTAAAGATTGTGACTTTTATACTTGTATAGACTCTGTCCCTTGTAAATCTAAAGCAGCATCTGTTCCTGCTGGTAGTAGGAATTCGTCAGCATCTGTTACTGCTGATGGATCTGATCCTGCTGTTAGTAGAAACAGACCAGCAGTCAACTCTGCTGATAGACCAAAACCTACTGAAAAGATTGGACAACCTACTGGTTGGTCTAAACGAGTTTCTGCTGGTAGACCAGTTTCTGCTGGTAGACCAGTTTCTGCTGGTAGACCAGTTTCTGCTGGTTCCCCAGTTTCTGCTGGTAGACCAGTTTCTGCTGGTAGACCAGTTTCTGCTGGTTCCTCAGTTTCTGCTGGTAGACCAGTTTCTGCTGGTAGACCAGTTTCTGCTGGTAGACCAGTTTCTGCTGGTAGATCAGTTTCTGCTGGTTGCCTCAATCCTGCTGCTCGACCATATTTCAGACCATCTTTTGTACATTTTAATACGAATTGGCCTAACGTATATGATCCTATGATTAAGGGACGAAGGGATACTGCTGTTAAGACCTCAGCAGATTACTCTTGGAGGAATCAAAGACCACAATTTTGGGGGTCCAAGAGTAATGGTGGATCTCATCAATCCACATGGTTTCACACTTAATGATCCACAAGGCAGGCTCAAGTCAGAAATGACTTGGGTCTCTCAAGTGTACTAATATTTTTTGTTGTATGATTTGTAGGGTGATCCTAGTACAGATAATGACATAGGTATAGTTGACAGTGGTTGCTCAAGAAGTATGACAGGAAACAAGGAGAAGCTTGATGATTTTGTGCAGGTCAAGGGAGGCATTGTCAAATTTGGAGGTGGAGATGGTAGAATTTCCGGAAAAGGCACCATAAAGACATCGAAGCTTGACTTTGAAAATGTCTACTATGTTGAAGAGCTGCAGCACTTTAACTTGTTCTCTGTATCACAAATTTGTGATAAAAAGAACAAAGTTCTCTTCACAGACACTGATTGTTTGGTGCTTACAGAAGAATACCAATTACCTGATGAAAGTCAGGTGGTACTCAGAATTCCTAGGGAACGTGATCTCTACACCTTCAGCATATCAGAAATACAACCAGAACAAAATGTTACTTGTTTAGTAGCAAAAGCATCCTTGGATGAATCCACCAGATGGCACAGAAGGATGGCTCATGTGAACTTCAAAACAATCAACAAGTTAGCTAAGGAAGGTCTGGTTGATGGGTTACCTCTCAAAGTGTTCACCAATGAACAAAACTGTGTTGCCTGCAACAAAGGAAAGCAACATAAGGCTTCTTACAAGCATATTTCTGCTGTGAGACTTATTACTGAAACTCTGCAACTGCTGCATATGGACCTTTTTGGTCCTACCAATGTAAGGAGTATTGACCAGAAATACTACTCCTTAGTGGTTACTGATGACTTTAGCAGGTTTACTTGGACTTTCTTTTTGGGTACTAAGGATGAAACATTTTATGTCCTTAAAGAATTTATTGCCTTAATAGAAAACCAGCTAAATAAAAAGGTTAAAGGAATAAGGTGTGATAATGGGACAGAGTTCAAAAATGCAAAACTTATAGAACTCTGTGGGGAAAAGGGAATTAAGAGGGACTATAGTAATCCCAGAACCCCACAACAGAATGGGGTTGCTGAGAGGAAAAATAGGACTCTTATAGAGGCTGCTAGAACCATGTTGGCTGACTCTAAATTACCTACCATGTTTTGGACTGAGGCTGTTAGCACGGCTTGCTATGTTTTAAACAGGGTGTCTATTACTACTCCCCATAATAAAACACCTTATGAATTGATATCTGGGAAGGTTCCTCAGATAGGTCATCTTAAACCTTTTGGGTGTCAAGTAACTATCCTTAATACCAGTGACTATTTGGGAAAATTTGAGGGTAAAGCTGATGAAGGTTATCTTGTTGGGTATGCTTCCAATAGCAAGGCCTATAGGGTTTATAATCTACCTAACAAGAGGGTAGAGGAAACCATGAATCTGCGATTTTTAGAAGATAAACCCAATGTTCAGGGAATTGGTCATGAGTGGTACTTTGACCTTGACTATTTAACTGATTCATTAGGTTATACTCGTTTTAAAACTGACACACCTGCAGGTTCACAAGAAACTAACATAAATGCAGGTACACAAGATCATGACTCAGATTCAGAAGTGGATGAGCAAGTGATAGTGGTTCCTTCATTTCCTTCTAACAGTTTTGCAGGTCCTTCATCAAGCAATGGTCCTAGTGTTATGGAACGCAATGCAGATTATGCAGAAGAGCTTGCTAAGCTTCAAAGACAAGAATATGAAGCTAAGGACGCAGCTGCACGATATGGTTATTTGTTCTCACAAGAAACAGCAGAAATACTAAGTCAAGCTGAAGCTGAAATTCGAAACCAAGGTGTTTCTGCTGATAGGGATCCTGCTGGCATTGATTCTGCTGGTGGTGTATCTGCTGGTAGTGCTTCTGCTGGTAGTGATCCTGCTGGTGGTAATCCTGCTGGTAGTTTTCAACCTGCTGGTAGTTATGAACCTGCTGGTCAGGGCAATTCTGCTGTCAGTACATCTGTTTCTGCTGACTTCATTCCTGTACATGCTGCTGAGTCTACACTTCCTCCTGGTCAATCATTGGGCTCAAGTGAAAACACTACACGATTTCCAGTCCCTTCTAATGTGTGCAAGGATCAACTCTCATCTGGCATCTTCACTCTCTTATGATGATGATTTTAGTGCTACTCTTACAAATTTAGCACCTGCTGTGGAAGTGAATCCAGTTCCTACAAAAAGGGTGAACACAATTCATCCTCAGTCACAGATTCTTGGAGATCTTGCTTCTCCAGTTCTGACAAGAAGCAAAGCTCAAAAATCCAAGTTTGGTGAAAGTGCGTTCATTGGATATATTCAAGATCAACAAAGGACCAATCATACAGATCAACTTCATTGTCTGTTGAACCAACTAGTATAGCTAAAGCACTTGAGGATCCTGATTGGGTTGCTGCTATGCAAGAGGAGATGCAACAGTTCATCAACCAAAAAGTATGGACACTTGTCCCTTTACCTGCTGGCAAAAATGCAATAGGGACAAAATGGATTTTGAAGAACAAGAGGGATGCCAGAGGAATAGTTATAAGGAATAAAGCAAGGTTGGTTGCACAGGGACACAGACAAGAGGAGGGCATTGATTATGATGAGGTATTTGCACCAGTGGCCAGAATAGAGGCAATCAGAATGTTTTTGGCTTTTGCTTCTTATATGGGCTTTCTGGTATTTCAGATGGATGTTAAGAGTGCCTTTCTCTATGGAGAAATTGAAGAAGAAGTGTATGTCACTCAGCCTAAAGGCTTTGAAGATCCTTACTTCCCAAAGCATGTGTACAGAGTGGTTAAAGCTTTGTATGGACTTCATCAAGCACCTAGAGCCTGGTATGCAAGATTGTCTGCTTTTCTGTTACAACACAATTACAGAAGAGGTACTATTGACAAGACACTGTTCATCAAGAAAGATTCCAGGGATATACTTTTGGTACAGGTTTATGTGGATGACATCATTTTTGGGTCAACCAATAAAGCCTGGTGTGAAGAATTTGAGGTGTTGATGAAAGGAGAATTTGAAATGAGTGCTATGGGAGAGATGAATTTCTTCTTAGGTCTACAGGTGAAACAGTTGCCTGATGGTATTTTTATCAGCCAAGACAAGTATGTTAAAGACATGCTTACAAAGTTTGACATGGAATCTGTAAGAACTGCAACAACACCCTATGAAGCTGCTAAGACCAAATTGAAAGATGAAACTGATCCTCCAGTTAATGTACATTTGTACAGATCCATGATTGGTTCACTTATGTATCTCACAGCTTCAAGACCTGACATAATGTTTGCAGTTAGTGCTTGTTCCAGACATCAAGTTACTCCACTGACTTCTCATCTGAATGCAGTCAAGAAGATTTTCAAGTATCTAAAAGGGCAACCAAAATTAGGCTTGTGGTACCCTAAAGATTCTCCTTTTCAGTTGGAAGCCTACAGTGACAGTGATTATGCTGGTTCTCATGGTGATAGGAAATCCACTACAGGTGGATGTCAATTTCTGGGCAGAAGGTTAATTTCATGGCAGTGCAAGAAGCAGACTATTGTGGCTACTTCTTCAACAGAAGCCGAGTATGTTGCTGCTGCTAGCTGCTGTGGACAGGTACTCTGGATTCAGAACCAGTTGCTGGATTATGGATTCAACTTCATGAATACCAAAATCTTCATAGACAACCAGAGCACCATATGCATTGTGAAGAACCCAGTCTTTCATCAGAGGACCAAGCATATTGAGATTAGGCATCACTTTATAAGAGATGCCAATGAGAAGAACTTGATACAGGTGCTGAAGATTCACACCGATGATAATGTGGCTGATTTACTGACCAAGGCATTTGATGGACCAAGATTTGAGTATCTGGTGGTCCATATTGGGATGGTGAATCCCTCTTTCGTGAATTGAGGGGAGGTATAAGCCTAAGGGGAGGCTTGTTGTTGTATACTTGTATATTCTAACTTTCTTGCAGGTGGATATGGTGTTTTGTGGGATATTATTTTCTTGTGATTGCAGGTAGTCAATACTGCTGCTAGTTGTACATTCTTCCTGCTGACAGGCTGGTTTCTGCTGGTAGTACTATGATTCTGCTGGTAGTTATCCTTCCTGCTGGATGCTTTGTTTCTGCTGGTAGCTATGGATTATGCTGATGGTTCCGTGTTCATGCTGGTGGGCATACTTCTGCTGGTGGATTCATTTCTGCTGATAGGGTGTGTGTTCCTGCTGTCTGCATGGTTTCTGCTGTTGGTTGCCTCTTTCTGCTGGCTGAATACATTCATGCTGCTGGAGTTGTTTATGCTGTCACTACATCTATTTATGCTGTTGAACTGGTTTGTGCTGGTAGTATCATGTTTCTGCTGGCTGATTTATTTCTGCTGGTAGTAACTTGTTTTTGCTGTCTCCATTTAGTTCCTGCTGTGCTCACTTTGACATTGCTGGTTGGTTGGTCTCTGCCACTTGTCACTTTGTTTCTGCTGGTAGTCTCCAATCATGCTGGTGTCATAATGTATCTGCTGAATGAATAGTTTGTGCTACTCATATATTAATTCTGCTGCTTGACTTATTTCTGCTGGTTTTTTAAGAGTGGTTACTGATGGTTGACTTTATACCTGCTAGTCTTCAAAATGGAAGTTGAATAGTTTTGAACAAGCATATTTAACATCGATAGTTCCTAGTTTTAAATGCATGTATCGGCAGGTTGACACTTGCCGCTGAACGTGCGTATAAGTTGCTTTTCACTTAAGTATTTCAACTATCCAAGGTTAAATTGATTTACCAATCAAATATTAAAAAGGTTATCTTTTCATGAATTGGGCAAATTAACCTAATTTACTCGCCCAATCCAATTTTTCATTCTTTCCCACACTTACACTAAATCACTTGCTCTGTATACTCTGTATTTTCAACCTAAATTCATTCATCACAAATGGCGGAACTCAAGTACAAAGATTGATCACAACAATGGTCGCAATAATTTGGGGGAAGGGAATAAGAGGCTGCAAATGACTTACAGATATCCTCAGTTATTTGGACCACTCTGCCCGTTAAGGTACGCTTAACTCATGCCCCTCGGTCCGTGTTTGAACTAATTGGTCAAACAATTTTGAGGCCAACAGCTGTTGTTCGCCCAAAAGCTGCTGGGTCTCCCATGACCTAGACGCCATAATTGTAACGGCAACCGTGAGGTGGTCGTGACTGTGTCTTCATTAGGACTCAGTTAAATTTGGACAATGCCAGTGGCATTTTTGGCATGCCTAAATACTGATATTCTTGAGGGCATATGAGCGGTTATTGGGTATCCGACGGGATGGGAGGGACTCTTACTTTTCTTAAGAACCATTTTCTCCTCAATGGAGGATTTCTGGTGCACATACACATTATGCACTGTATGAGTCCTAAGTATGGACTGGATAGTTTGGAATTTCAATTTCGAGTTCCATTGCCACAGCCATTATTATGTTTATCGACTCGGTAGGGTATATATAATTTCTTCGCTTTATTTTAGAGGGGTTTGATTGGGAATCTTATGGCTACTAAAAAACTAAATTTTTATGTTACCCCCAGGATTTTTTTACAAATGATTGTGGCATTAGAGACAGCTGACCGAAACCCCTAGTCTCCAACATTTTAACTTTACTAGGCAAATGTTTGCCAATATGATATTTAAATTGGGAGGGTCAGCCAATTCCTTTGGACACCCCCCAATGCTTGCCATTGCTGCTGCTGTCTGTGAAGCTGTAATGAGGATAATGTACTGCCAATTTGAATCTGCTGGTTAGTGCAGCTGAGGCACACCTTGTCCCTCACTCTCTCCGGCTTACCCCCTGTTAGGGAAACCCACAATACGGAGAGGCCAGCCTGTATTATGAGAAAACCACCCTCTCCTTCACTACCATTCGGAGACAGGAATGGTTGTCCTAACCCTATCTCACCAGTTACTGACTGGAGGGACCATGGTTTATGTCTGTCGATATCTCTCATCAGGGTTCCTACTCCTGAGCCTGTGTCTCCACCTACCCCGCCAGCTCAGACCTTTATTTTTGAGGAGCCATTTGTGTTTGGCCTTGAACCTAGACCAGCTGGGTATGTAGACCCTGATGTTATTGAACCGATTATTTTTGGCCCACAGCCCAAACCCCATGGTTATGTTGACCCTGACTTTGTGGAATCCATTATCTTTGGTCCCCAACCTAGGCCTGACAAATATCTTGAGCTCTGAGGACCTTGTGATAATCATCATTTTCACATGGAAGGATGACACCATTATGGTGGATTCCATGTGGAGTCACCTGTTCAGGCCCGATGATGCTTCCTACACCAACAGCCGATGCATGCTGGTAGGGCAGAGGAAACCTGCTCTTCTAACAGGTTTACTCTGCAAAGGCTTGACATGTTGATATGGGACGTATGGGACTCCTGGAAACTTGAGCTGGAAAAGTTGAAGAAACTTATGGGAAGGTGCTATTTTGACTCGTGTCTATAGAGTCAAGAAGTTGGAGAAAACAGTTAAACAGCTGAGGGAAACACGGTTGGTGGTTGATGCCTCAGCAGCAGAAGGGGATGTGGATATTCAGGATGATATTGACCTCGAGGGATTATCCCGTATGGCATCTACAGCTCTAGGTCATGATCAACCTGCTGTTCCTTCTGAGGATGTGGAGGAACGAGAAGAGGAGGAGGTTCCTCTAAGGCGTAAGCGTGGTTACTGATTATCGATGTGCCAAGAAAGAGTTTTCACTCAGCCTCCCATTGAGCAGTTTCAAAGCTTAATCTTCCTGCTGGTGTTCTTCCTCACACCGCAGTCACTGAACCTGCTGGTCCTTCTGTTGCTGCTGATAAGGGAAAAGCTCCTATGCCTGATTTGGATATACCTGCTGAGTTTCTTGCAGAGGATGCACAAGCCAGGAAACGCTTCGAAGAAGAACAGGCTAGTGAGCGGTTGGTTCAACAGTTTACGGGCTAAGGATTTGGCTCAAGGAAGATCTTGCAAATGTTTTTTGAAGAGCGCGCAATGAATTAGACAATCTCATGATGCGTATGACAGAAACAGACTGGTTGACCTTGATGATGCAAGTTGGTTCTAATCCTGCATTGGCAAGAGAGTTGTTGGGAGCTGATGTCAACGAGGAGAACTTTATCGAGCGCATGACTACTGTTAAGGAAAAGAAGAAGCAAGCCATGGCAGATTTACGTTATCGAGCTCTAGGGTTAAGTCGTTGAAGAAATCTGGAGGTCAAACAGATGTATGCCGCAACTTGGTAAGAATCCAATGGTGTGAGCTCATTAATGGTTACCAACACGATGGGAAAGACTGTAAAGGGCTATGAATAAACCATGTTGATGAAGAATACGGAATATGAGAATATTTGCTTATGCCTGAAAAAGGATCGCTTGTTGAGTGCTCGTACAATCCTTTTTCGACCCAAGCCTGCCATTACTGATAGCCTCTTCTAAGAGAACAAAGGGCTGAGCGTGTTCTTCACAGCCACTCGTAGTGTTCCTGCTGCTACAAATCTTCCTGATTGATGATCATTGATTTGCTGGCGGTGGTGGTAGTTATATTCTTGCTGGTTCAGTTACTCCTATGACTGGCCTCTGCTGCTTCCAATACTGTTGGTGGTGCATTTGGTGCTAAAGTTACTGACTCTACTGTCACCACTACAGCAGCTATGGATTCTGCTGGTTCACGCCGTACGATTGGTGTTTCACCGTTTGCAGATTCTGTTGCTGATCCTTCACCTTTCCTCTCATCTATCGCTGGTGACATCACCGTCCCAATGTTTTACTGATTTCATGTACCAATTGATGTCATGTTTGAAATCAACATCAGGGTATCTGGGGGTATTAATGAGTTTTTTCCTTGAAAGTGCTTGAGGCAGAGCAGATTCGTATGTCACGGAGTGTGCTCGGACCTGACTCGGATGACGAGTGCTTGGCTGAGATTATCTTTCGGGGTAAGTCTATTTTGCTGATGGTGTGTTTTTTTTGTGTTAGTGAAAGCTACCTGATGATGAGATTGTTGATCCAGGGTTAAGGTTTGAAACGTTTCTGAGTCTGCCTTTCTCCACCTCGGGTTCGTCAGTAAACATCTTGGGGTGAGAAGTGATGACTTCCTATGGGATAAACCTGTTGAGGACTTTTTAAGTTCTAAGAGTGAGAGTGATGATGACATGGAGAATTATATTCCCCCTCTTCCATATGGTGCATTTAAAGATTGGGAGATTGTGAGTTATCCGCTTGGTAACACTTATTATCATGTTTATTAGCAGGAAAACAGGCGGCAAAAGTGCTTTACCTTCTTGAAAGAGTTGCTACCTATGGTATTCGTGAGATCTTCTTCTTTTGCCGTCGACGTGCACTGAATAGGTACTTTCGGTTAAACCCAGAAGTAGATGTTGGTTTAGACCTCTGGAGGGATGTGAATATGTTGTGTCAGTCACTTCATTCTGATGACGTAGAAGACTTTTGGCGTACACAAGATGAATGGATCGTGTGTAGCTGGAAGTTGTATCCTAAGAGTTTTGTTCATGTCCTGGATTTGACGAATGGGAAGACTGTATATATGTTTGTGGACAAGTTCTATCCTATCCGGGCAACACTTCTTGAACGTATGTTATGCCCATAAGGCTCACAGTTCTACCCTCGTATTGTCGGGATATTGTTGTTGCTGGGAATATCATTCAGACGGTCCAGGATGGCTTAAGGCAAGCATATGAGTGTATTGCATCCGCTCCTCTGTAAGTTGTTTCTTTGTTAGTGTTTGTAGTTATTTCATTAGTTTAGTTAGTTTATTAAAAAAAAACATATGTACTCCTAGATAGTTTTATATATTAGTTTCTTTTGACAAAATAACATTTAACATCCTTAGATTTAGTTATAGTGCTTTGGTGTGTGTGCTTGCACTGCACGACAAATGGTTTTCAGCTAACCATGGCTAACAGCCAAGAAAGAGTCTGGCTCACCATTGCAAACGGCTTTGGTGTGTAACTCAAATCCGGTGATAGTGTAAGGTTTGCCTAAAAATTCTGTGGCCTTCTCTACCATGTTCTTGTAACAAAGAGTGGCAAGTCCAAGAGGGTACGGCTCTTGGTAAAGACTTTCTCAAATCCGTTGATGGTTGCCAGGTTACCAAAAATTGGATGGTATTCATTTTCCATGTTCCTGTTGGGATGAAAAATGGCTAGTCCAAGAGGGTACGACTCTTGGTAAAGACTTTCTCATATCCGTTGATAGTTGACAATTTACTAAAAATGATATGGTTATCGACTCACCATATTATCTGTGTATGAAGAGTTGGCCTAGTCCTGACAGCAAAACGGTCAACAGGTAAAGACGTGTCAAATCCGTTGTTTGGCTGTAACGGTTTGCCAAAAATGTATAGGGTATTCCAATTTCACCCTTGATTCAACGTTTCTGAGAAATTGAGCTGGTTTGTTGTTTACCCACGGGTGTTAATTTTCACCAAAAGTCTCAACTAGCACAAGATCGTGGAGTAGCTACTTGGTACAGGCTTATCAAATCTACACTTATGTTGCTGCAAAGACTGGATTTGGAAGTGCTTGTTCTTTAAAGTTGCTACCTTCATTTGATTCTGCTGTTCATTTCGAGTTCATGCTGTTTTCATTTGAGGATGCTGTGTGCTATTGGATGTTGCTTCTGTGCGTTTCTGCTGCTTGATATTGTTGCTGCTTGGTTACATTGATCTGCTGTGTATTTGTGATGCTGCTGGGTTCGTATTTGTTCTTGCTGGTCTTCATCTATATTTGCTGATTACTTTGTTTTTGCTGATACTCAATCCTCATGCTTCGAGAAGATCTATCTTGAAATTGGAATTAACGGAGATCAAAACCAAGTTTAGGGGAGGATTGTGGGCATTATTGAAACGACAATGTGTCGTTTCTGCTGTTAGAGATCATTTGCTGATGGCAGTTCAAGTAGCTTCTTGCTGATTATATGTTCCTGCTGGTCATGTTCTATTTCTGCTGACAGATATGACTCTGCTGATCTTATTTATTGACGTGATTACGGTTTAAATTAAGGAATTATAGTTTATATTCTTGAATTATCTCATTATTATAGGAATGAGATATATTGGAAGAGATTGATGTATAATCTCTTACATAAATCAGGAAGAGATTGATTGTATATTCTTTACGTGTTTTTAGTTATCTTGATTAGCAATTTAGGGTTTTTCTCTATAAAAGAAACCTTTAGCATTAGGGTTTGGCACCGATTACAAATTACACAAACAGTTTATTATCAATAAAGAGATCCATAGAGGATCATTGTTTATATTTGTTCTTCTTTATACTACGGTGTTTAGTTTCCGCCTAAACAATTGTTAGAGTCTCTCACGTATATACTTATGATTACATTACATAAGTACTATACAACCACAAAGGCTAGAAGATCTATCTAGTTCAAGATCCTAACATCACTTAAAAAGCTTCTACTTCACTAATTAGCAAATAAATGTGTCAAATTTATCTACTAATTACTTTCATAAAAACCATAAAGATCAAAACTTTATCTATTTATCAACCTTATAAGACCCTTAAGCTTCGGCCTCCTTTTAAGGAATGAAGAAAGAAAGATGGAATAGACATAAGACCTGCAAAAGTTAAGACAAAATAAGTTATAAAGATGAAAACTTTTTTAGAAAATTAAGCTTAATTTGAAAACTAATTTTTGTAAAAAAAAAACTAGTTAAATCTATATAAAAAACTGACTTTTGAAATAAAAACTAGAATAGCTAAAAAGCTATCAATGCTTTTTCGAGAAAAGGAAAGATAAAGAATAAAAAGCTTATAAATAAGGCCCCCACTTTCTCAAATAAAGCTACAAGTACCCTACGAAAATATGTCCCTAGCTTAATAAGCTATAAGAAAAAACTAGTTGAAGTTTAGAACTTTATGACTCCAAATAAGCTAAATAATATGCTCTCGAAGGATTAAAGGTGCTCAAGTCTTAATTGAATAAGTCGAGTAGGGAGACTCTGACACCCTTTTTTACCATTCGGAATCGAGCTTAATCCAACAATAAGCACTTTGAAAAAGTAAATACAGAAAAGAGAATAAAGATTAAGATTGAGCAAAAATAAGCTATTTTACGTAATTTATTCTAAAGCAATAAGCTAATAAAAGATTGAAAAACTTTAGATACATTCTACCCGAAACTAAGGTGTTCAATCAAGTGAACTCGGATCGGGTATATTTAAAGAAAAAATTTGATCTAAGAAAAAAATAAGCTTAGAAATTAAAATAAAACAACAAACTTTATGCTAGAAAATAAGCTAAAAATATAAGATCTATTATTTTTAGATCTAATCCACCCGAAACTAAGGTGTTCAATCAAGTGAACTCGGATCGGGTATGATTAAGGATTAGATCTATATTAAAAAAAATAAGCTTGAATAAAAATAAGCAATCGAAAAATAAGCTAAAACAAGCTCACTCGAAAAGCTCTAAATCGAAAACAATATAAAATAAGCTAGTCTAAATAAGCTATGGAAGTAGCTTATTAGAATATAAGCTTAAAAGATGGGATCCAAAAATAAGCTATAAGCATGAGCTTATTTGAAAATAAGCAAAAGAAAAGAAAGAGTAGAAGAATAAGCATAAGAAATAAGCATAAAGATAAAAAGCATTAATAAAACCAACCTTAAAAAGCATCTTCATTCATGAAAAATAAGCCAATACAATAAGTTGAGAATAAGCTAAAAAGCTTTTACAATAATAAGCTAAAATAAGCTAAACTATTCTACTCCTAAAATAAACTACCTATACTACTTTTTTAAATAAACTAAATCTACTCTCTATTTTTGACTCTAAAATCTAACACATATTCTGCTGATGCGTGCTCTTTATATAGCCTCAAGTAGGTGGGGGCAATTTCGTCCTTTCAAGTACTCCACCACTCATATTGCTAGATCTGGGGGTATATTAGTCATTTTGACGCCCACCAACCTCCACATGATTGCCAATGATTGGCACGGATCCATACACGCCTGACCTCGTACTGACACACGCACACCTCGTACTGACACACGCCAGTGCCACGTGTCACGCTCTGATTGGTCCAGCCGCCACCTGAACAGTACCTCGTACTGACGTGTCTGCCACCTCGGACTGCTACATCGTACCTCGTACTGACGCTCTGCCACCTAGGACTGACACCTCGTACCTCGTACTGACACACCTGCAATCTGACACTCAATCATTAGAAGCGCCACGTATCACCACCTGAGTGGTGCCACGTGGCGTAAACACTGTTCACACCGTCGTCGGTCAACCTCCGGTCAACCGCCGCCGGACCACCGGTCAACGGTAGTCAACGGTGGTCAACGACGGTCAACGCCACGGACCACCGGTCAACGGCGGCGGTCAACGACGGTCAACGGTGGCGGACCACCGGTCAACCACCGCTGGACCACCGTTGGACCACCGCCGGACCACCGGTCAACGGTGGTTGACCGCCAGTCAAGGCGGGTCAACAGTTGGGCCGGGTCAGTATTGGGCCGGGTCAAGTCGGGTCATGGGCCGGGTCCGGGTCAGTGGGGTCATCTGGGCCGCGGTCAAGTCGGGTCATGGCAGGATATTGGGCTAGATTGGGTACGCGGTCGGTCTGGGCATTGGGTCAGGGTCGGGTCGGGATGGGTCTGGAGTTGCCACGTGTCACACCGAGCTGTTGGTTTGGCCACCGTGATCGTTGAACAATTGCCACCAAGCATTTTTTAGCATTGTTGCAAGATTCGAACCATAACCTCGTCGGTCATGGTTGTTTAGAACCCACCTAAGTGTTCCAGCCGGCGCATTGTTTGACGAGACCATAGCCAACGCTAATATATGCAAAGCTTAATATTATAAAACCCGCATTATTTGAACTGAGCCGGCGCTTATTGGTATTTAAAGGTTCAAACAAAGGACAAAAAAAATATTCAAATAAAAAGTTCAAGAATAAAAGGCCAATACCGTTGGTACTCGTTTTTTTGTTCGGTGCTCTTTCCAATGGTTATGAAGCCGAGGGATATTGTCATTGACTTCATTTGGACCTCTGTGTATAATGTGAAAACGTCGTCGCGAGAGAGTCACCTCCCACTTCTAAAATTACCGTTTTTGTGCTTCGTTTTCATTTCTTTTTACCTGTAAGCTATTTAAAAACACAACAACATAACGCATATGCGCGCAAAATAATATTATATTTTAGTGTTTTTAGAGACATTTTATAGTGTTTACGATGGGAAAAAAATTATGGATATTTTGAGCCATATCAAATCCCCCCCACACTAAACAATATGCTGGTCCTCGAGCGCAACTGTAAATAAAATAATACCCGATGATAATATAATACGAATCTTATAGTCTCAATTATAACTTATGTCCCCCTCTCAATCAAACAAGAAACAGAATAAGGTTCATCATTAGGTTTAAAAAATCATCAATTCGCATGCACCCCGTTTTTAACCATTTATTAAAATACTAAAATTAAGAGTAACGTAAGCTTCTATGAATTTATTTTTAAGGCTTATAGAATAGGAGTTGTCATCCTTGACTTTTGAATACTTAAACTAAGCTTAAAAGAAATCGCCGTCAAATACAAGTATAGTTGCTAACACTACTCATATTTGCAACTTGTTAATATTTTCACTTCCCGATAATTATTAATTATTTTGGTTAATGTGCTTATTTTAAAATTTAAACTCCATGGATCAAGTTATTCAAAAGACTATGGTTTCACGTTCACCCGGAAAAGATGATTTTGAGGCGAGATCCTCCATGTAGCGATTTTCGGTCTCGGCACGCCCAACGCACGTGTACTCAATCGTTGCTGTAAGTGACCGGCTTTTGACACCTCACAGAGGATAGTATCGGACTCACGACCTTTCGGTTTCAAAATCTCTTTGGTTTTCCTCATTTACAAATATGTTATTTGAAAATCTACAATCATAAAACGAAATTTGTCTAGAGTGTGAACGTACTGCAGATATCTAGAACGCATGTTATGTGTTGTAAATTTAATAAAATAATTATTTTCACTTACTAAGCATCAAACTATTAAACCCCGGTCCTTAGAAGGCTACAACATCGGCACGCCTCCGACATGAAGTAGCCAAAAAATATTTCGACCATGATTATTTTTTTTTTTTTTTCATTCAATTTATTTTTTTGCTATAATATAATATATCAACCGGTGCTTTATCTCAGACAGCACATCGATAGCGATGTCGACAAGAGGTTATTTCGACTTATGTATGGACACCGGACCCCACCTTTATGACAGGACTTTCCAATATCGGCCACGCCTCCGACAAGATGAATTAATCTAGCGATCATTTTATTTCTACTTATTAATTATTCTATTTTTATTTTTTTACAACAGTAAAGCGATGAGAAAATTATTTTTAGAAAATTTAAATTAATTTGAACTAAGACTTAAAGTTTTGTTGATATCGACTACATTTTTATTCAAAAATAATTGATTTAAGTCTATTTTTCAATGATAACACGTAATTATTAGTCAATTATGAAAGCTTACGGGAGGAAAGCGACAACTTACATTACATGAGCTCTTAAATTGCTAAATAATCCTGGTTTAGCATCCAACTTCTACTTAACACTATTCATTTTTGTTCTTTGCAAAACATTTTAAAGTTAAAGACAAACGATATGTATCGAAAGCTAAGGGGGGAAAAAGCAAGAGTTTAGACTCGGTCAAATTAAAGCTACCTAATTTCGGGCCTACTTATTACTTTATATTTAGATATTTTAATTATTTCAGTTTTTTTTTTTTTTCAAGAGTAAACAATAAAAATTTTAACATTTTGGTTCAAAACCGGGGTTGCGCGGGACACAGACAAGGACAGGTATTGGATCTCATTTCGATAGAAAATCCCCCCCCACACTTAGAATGGACATTGGCCTCATGTTCAAAAATATCTGGTTTTACCCACACTTAGGAATGAAAAAGTGCCAAATGCAAAAAATTCCAGTTGTGAAAAGGGTAAGCACAAGCATATTATTATAGGATTAATGATTCCAAAATCAGCAAAGAACAGAAAAAAGATCCTCTTCTATTCTTCAATAAAAACTATATTTACAAATCACAACCTCCAATCAACCCCTCACCCCCCCCCATCCCATCCTCTTTCCCAAACTTTAACACCAAAACCTAACAAACACCTCCCCTCCCCCACCCTCTTCCCCTCCTTTAAATAACTCTCCTTAACAAAAATTAACCTCTAAATCTATTCATCACCCCAATCTAATTACTTCTCACTCCCATTATCATTTCCACTCAAATCTTCCATAAACGCCCACACAATTTAAAACTCCCCCCCTATCAAAAAATTTAATTCACTCCCTTCTCAACCTGTCACTCTTAGTCCTTAAAAACACTATACAAATAGTTGTACAGTCATACCTTCTAACAAATCTGACACTCACCCCTTACCTCCAATGTTCGCCCTTTATTTAATTATCCAAGTGTGTGTTCCCTCCAATACTTCAAACTTGTCACACCCTTCGCATGCTCTACGCTCTCCTATACCCCAAAGAACATATAAATACTACCCTTCACTCTCCCTAATCTGACAAACACCCTCTTCTCCACCATATCACCCATATGTAGAGAGTTTAATTGTTTGTTCTTTGTCTCGTCGTGCTTGTAACACCCCATCACCTCTTCCAATTCACAAAACTTTTTTTCTCTTATCACATCACTCCAAAAACCTCCCTGTCCACACCAATCTAATAATATCACACCATCTTATTCATCTAATTCTCCCTCCCCCCCCCCTTAAAAATCAACACATATCTAACAACCTTTTTCACTTCCCCTTCATCATCCTTTCATACTCTCATAACTCAAACTCATACTAAAAACATTTCTATTGGTATATGTGTCTCTATACTGTCCTACTTTCAAACAAATACCTTAAATCTACCATTAACACACCACAATTCAATTCCTAATTCACTATCTACCATCTTTCTAACTCCCCTCCCAATATCTAACCACCATTCTAATACCCAACCCCAATACACTTAACCTCAAATACAACTATAATAAAATCATTGTGCCCAATGTCAACCATATTCACAACAAATACTACAATCAAAAACACACCCAACCTCTTTACTCGATATAAATTCTATGAAAATAACCAAAGAATAACATAAAAATAAATAAACACTGAAACATGCGTTGTAACAGTTATTATAATAAAACTAGGAAGACAGAGAAGTTGATCAATAGGATTGAGCTCTTCCTCCTATACTAAGTTCACTCCCTAACTCCACATAATCACTGTCAAATAGGGGACTCACTGGGGGTATGGAAAGTGTCTTAAACCACTAGATTGACTTTGTGTTAGCCGATTCCGTTACCGGAATAGTGTCGAGAAGCTCATCTCGCATTATGAGGAGGTCTGCTGAATGGGTAATTGGGTGTGATTGGGATATGGCTAACTGATTATAAATTGTTAGTTTTATTTATTGTTCAAATGGAGTGGAAGGCATCAACGTTGTTTGAACGTTGTTTTACAAGCATTCCGTTGTTGAGTGTATACTAGTATCTCAGTAATCACGTCGGGTAAATAAGTGGATATTTTTGTATTGGAAAAGGATATTAAATAGGTTAATTTAATTTTGTATTGTTATTAAATATTGTTATTACAATTATAGTATATAACCTTAAAAAATTTATAATTATTTACACATTAAAACTTAAATAAATAATCACATATACAACAACTATTAACCATATAAAAAATCCTCACCCAATCTCCTCAAAAAATAAAAACCTCAAATCAAAATAAACTAAAACATTTAAAAAAAATACTAAAAAAAAAAATTATAAACATAAAAAAAAATAAAAAAAAAAACCAAACAAAAAAAAAAAAAAAAAAAAAAACAAACAAAACAATTATCAAACTCAACACTATACTCTCTCTATCTCACTCCTCACCATAAAAAAAACTTACCCACAAACACCTCATCCAACAATCACTCACTCTTCCTTCCCCACTTAATCAAACACAAACAATATAATACCCACATTACCCCAAATCCAAACAAATAAATTCAAAACACCCAAAACTACATAATTAATACCAACCGTCCTATCATTTACAAATCCTAAAATACCATCAATAACAACAACCCCAACATATCACAATAATCATATTATCCCAAATTCTTATATTCATCCAATTCAAACCATATTCCCCATCCCTTCCCCATTCAACCATACTCTAATAACACTAAATATCCTAACTAAAACCACCAAAGACTATTAACCTCATTCTCCAACCCATTCAAAACTTAAATTCTAACAAAATTCTAAAACACAAACAAAACCCTCCAAAAAAAAAAAACCCAACAAACCCTTCACCTCCTCCCAACCCCCCCACCACCAACAACTTACTAACCCCCATAAACCTTAATAATACAATACCTACCCCTATTACTAAATCCAAAATAATCAAATTTCCAAAACTAACTTCCCAAAAACATCACACCCACAATCCTTAAAAACCAATACAAAACCCAAAATAAACAAACAAAACACAAAACCAAAAAAACTTCACAAAAAAAAAACAACAAAAGACAACAAAAAAAAACCAAAAAAAACCCTCCACCCCATTCCACCCCAAAAATTCAAAACAAAAAACACCTCCTCCCCAACAACTCCTCCCTTTCAAAACTATTATCACTTCCCCAATTACCCCATACAACTTACTTTCCCCACAATCACTCCCCTTCACCCACACACAACAACACACCCATACACCACCATCTTCAAACATGTGTTGTGTGTACAATAATCTCTTAAACTCCACAAATCAAAACCCACCTCCAACACCCCATTTTCTAAAACTTCTCTTTATATCACTCCACACACCAACATAATACCCATATAATTAACACAACTAAAAAATCTAAATTAAAACACCAACACCCTTTCCTAAACCCATTCCACACCCTATATTCAAATACACTATAAAACACACACAACCAAACCTCAACCCCCAACTCAACCCCACAATCAACACACCTCAACACCATTCTCCCATAATACCTATATATCCATAACAACATATTTTAAACTTAAACCTCCAACCCCAAATCACCAAACCTTAAAACCTCACAACATACATACCGACCCCCATCAAATTCCACACACAATTAAATACAAAAATGCTAACCCTAAAATACTACATACCATATTGTAACATACATAATCACACACAAAAAAACAAATAATAACCATCACCCAAACAGAGAAGATAGAGAATAGACTATAGACACACATATAATTAACACATAACAACATATCCAAAATCCAATACAGATAAAAATGTAGCAAAATAACAATCATTAGCTCCACCTAAACTATTTTCATCTCAAAATATCTACACTACTTATTATTACAAAATGGAAAAAATTTGGTAACGAATGAAGAACCGCACATTGATATAAAAACACCGATCTTACAAACTTAAAATAAAACAAATAATTTATCACTTTAAAGCTCTCTCCTCTCATCTCCCACCATAATTATCGCTCTCTCTCTCTCGGCTCGTACTCTCACGCGCTCTCTAATACATATACTTTCAAATCACAACAATAAAAGATAACCTTATTTATAAATCATCATTCCTAGACCAAAAGCCTCCCCGGCCCATACGATGTTACGCACAGATCCAGACCATCTAATTCACACAACTATACTGACCCTTTCTCGTATTTGAACTCAAAATAAGCTAACTAAAAAATGAAAACTTTAGACTCTCTATCACCGGAAACTAAGGATGTTAGTCAAAGTGAATCGGTTCGGGTATATTTAAGTATTTAGGATTTAAGAAAATAAGTAGAAACAAACTAATTTATGCTAAAAAAATTAAGCTAGAAATATAAGATCTATTATTTTAGATTATCCACCCGAAACTAATGTGTTCAATTCAATGTGAACTGGATCGGCTTATGATTAAGGATTAGATCTATATAAAGAAAAACAAATAAGCTTGAATAAAAATAAGCAATCGAAAAATAAGCTTAAAACAAGCCACTCGAAAAGCTCTAAAACGAAAACCAAATATAACTAATAAGCTTGTCTAAAATAAGTATGGGAGTAGCTTATTAGAATATTACGCCTTAAAAGTGGGATCCCAAAATAAGCTATAAGCATGAGCTTATTTGAAAATAAGCAAAAGAAAAGAAAGAGTAGAAGAATAAGCATAAAGATAAAAAGCATTAATAAAACCAACCTTAAAAAGCATCTTCATTCATGAAAAATAAGCCAATACAATAAGTTAAGAAAAAGCTAAAAATCTTATACAATTAAAACTCTAAAACTATTTTATCCTAAATAAAATACAAACCAAAAATCCACACAAAAACTCCACTTACAAAAATCCAAAACACCAAATAACATCAAATCTTATGCTAAGCTCAATCAATAGCCACACGTAGTTGTGGGGCCATATTCGTCTTACCAAGTAAATCCCCCCACATAATATGCTTAGCATTGGGGGGTATAATATTACGTCATTTTGATGCCACAAACTACATTGATTGCCAATGATTGCACGGATCCATCAGACCTAACTCGTCTGGACACACGCACACCTCGTATGAACACGCCCAATGGCAATGTGTCACGCTTGATTTGGTCTAGCCGCCATCTGAACAGTACCCTCCAGAGAGATGCCCACCTCGGATTTACATCGTTCGTACTAACTCTCATCCACTTAGTGACTTATAACGTACATTCATACACCCCATCCCTCATACACATCAATAAATAATAGCAAGCGCCAGTATCACCACCTGAGTGGTGCCACGGAGGCGTAAACATGTTCACACACGTCGACGTCAACCTACGGTCAACGCGCCGGGACCACGGTACGGGTAGTCACGGTGGACCCGAAACGGTCAACGCCACGGACCATCCGGTGTTCAACGGCGGCGGTCAACGACTGGGTCAACGGTTTGCGCGGGACACGCGTTAACCCACCGTATGGGGTCCACCACGGACCACGGTCAGGTTGCGTTTGACCGCTTAGATGGCGGGGTCAACAGTTGGGCAGGCCGGGTCTCGGTTGGGTCATGGGCCTGGTCAAGTCGGGTCATGGGCCGGGTCGTGGGATTGATTGGGTCCGGGTCGGGTCTGGATTGGGTCCGGGTTGGGTCTGGATCGGGTCTGGGTTGCCACGTGTCGTTCGGGTCTGGGTCGGGTCTGGATCGGGTCCGGGTCGTGAGGGGAATAATCCCCTATGTAGGATCGAACTAGGGACATCTATGTTGGGGGCATAATGCCTTACCAACTGAGCTAAGCATAACTCTAATTATATGACACCAAATTAAATATATAACCCCCTTTTAATTTGGTCCAGGTTTATTAAAGATAAAAGGTTCAAACAGGGACAAAAAAGGTTCAAAATAAAAAGGTTCAAGAATAAAAGGCCGGTACCGTTGGACTCGTTTTTTCGTGCTCTTTCCAATGGTATGATCAAGGAATATTCACGACTTTGTTTGGACCTCGATAAATGTGAAAACGTCGTCGAACGTCACCCGAAAATTATCGTTTTTGCTTCGTTTTCAATCCGTTTTACCTGTAAGACATAAAAACATAATACAAACATATTTGCAACATAAT
Source organism: Tanacetum coccineum (assembly GCA_026074375.1). Classification (NCBI taxonomy): domain Eukaryota; kingdom Viridiplantae; phylum Streptophyta; class Magnoliopsida; order Asterales; family Asteraceae; genus Tanacetum; species Tanacetum coccineum. The sequence goes on from BQNB010003405.1 coordinate 110,491, forward strand.
TATCTATATTTTAGTGTTGGGCAATGATCGTTTTCAATTGTTGGGCAATGATCGTCGAGAAGTCGGGTGCTCCTCCTACACCCCCCATTGACTCCCTTTACATTACATTGACTTCCTCTACGCCCCCATTAGCTCCAAAATCTTGGTCATTTCTTTGACTATTCAATTCGTCAACACGCTCATCATTACCTCTCCTAGGTCCTCTACCCCTCCCACCTTGACCAACCCATTCACCCGTTCCCCATTCTCGTGATTCGGCAACAAGCCGGCCAGCACTTCGGGTCATCACCATTGACGGCATTATCCGCACGGGGGAGAACATGGGCAATGTTAGGTAGGTAGGAATACTAACATATATATATAATATCTTACTATATATATAATTATACATACAATACCCCCTTATGGTGTCAACATCAATTTGTGTGAACATTATTACCAAGTACGAGTAAGTTGTGATACTTTTATAACTACGTTGGCCACCGTATTTATATCCGTATCCTTTCCCAGTCATACTCAGTATTAAGCTCACACATCTCAATGTCTGACATAACTAAAGCACCAAACCACGAACACGCAAAAGCAAGCAAAAGCGGAACACCGCGCACATAGATCCTATACGCAACTAAATGATGGATCTTAGGTTATAGTCTAGGCCAATCTACTTAGTTCTCTATAACCTTGGCTCTGATTACTAATCTGTCATACCTCGATAATGGCAGAAACTCGGGAGTGCAACATAATGATCAATCATAACACAAGATACAATATAGAGAAAACTACAATGCATAAACTTCAAGTGTTACGAAGACCATCAACCTCGAACAACCTCGAGTGATGTCCCAAATCACAATCAAATCCGCAAACTCTTAAAATATCCAAAAGCCCTCACAGGGGTCCAAATCCAAACTTAAACCAAAATCTTCCAAATACTAAAACCAAATAAAATAAACAAGCAAGACTTCACACGAAAATCCACTCGGGATACTTCTAAGTCTGCTATCATAAATCACCAACTTATTCTTCTTTCACTTCACCTGAAAATGATACTCGAAAACGTCAACAATAATGTTGGTGAGCTTGTAGGTTTGACCTTAAACCCAAAAGCTGTGCCAATATTTCAAACAGTTTACAATAGTGCAATATGACAGTGAATATATATACAAACAATCCCTTACATAGCATCCCCGCTAGTCAATCACCATATGTCACTTAAAGATATATTATAATATATATATATATAATATAAATCTCAACACACCAAAAAAACATAAAAACATATAAAAAACAAACACTAAAACAACTTTCCTAATCATATTATTACCCATATAATTTCAATAACATCGCTAATATATTTTAACTTAAATCAAACTCTCCGCTCCAAAATTTTATCACTTTAGTGTGTTTAGTACGCCACCCCCCCCTGACTTTTTCCACAACACAAACATCAACCCTCCCAACCCCACTCCCCCCGTAACTCCAAAAACCAACATTCTCCCCACCCATACCCCCACCTCCACCTCCCCCCAACCACCCCCATCCCACCAAACACCACCACACTCTCCCCTCCAAAAACTCACACACCAAAAAAAAACAAAAAAACAAAAAAAATCCAACCACCCCCATACCAACCTACCCAACCTCTCACCACTCCAAAAGCACCTCTAATCAACACAACCTAAAAAATTTAAATTAAAAACCCAACACCCTTCACTCTTAGTGAGTGGAGAGTGGTACCCAAATTCAAAAACCCAAATAAAACTGATCTACCAAATCATAAAACGACACACTACTCAACCCCACCACCATATCTACTAAATATAATACACTAGACGATCCCACATGCAAGCTACGTTACTTGAAATGAAAAACTGTTTGTGTTTTTGTATAAACTACTAAAACTCTACGAAAACAATTAAAAATACATATCCAAGAAATTAAATTTAAACATGCAATATTTAAAAAATAAAATCCCAACTTATTTTAAATTTCAATATATAAAAAATAAATGACTATTACTGAATAGGAAACATTAAAATGACTTCTTAATTATATTACACCATATTCCTACCGCACACTAAATCTCCCAAAACAAATACCATTGCAAGCACAAGTTAATACACATAAAATAAAAATATGTTAACCCCACACAAATATATAACTTAGCCCAATCCATAAGATCAAACATAAAATATTTTAAGCTACTACTTCTAAACTATAAGTATTAAAAGGGGATAAAAAGGGTAACCGGATGAAGAACGCAAATGATATAAAACAACACGATCGTACAACTTAATAAACAAATAAGTATATCACTTTAAAGCTTTTATTCACTAATTAGGCAATAAGGTGTCAACTTTTATCTACTAAATGATTTCATAAAAACTATAAAGATCAAAACCTTATTTATTTATCAACCTTTATAAGGACCCTTTAGCTGGCTTAGATGTAGAAGGTTGGATTATGGAAATAAGACATGGAAATGTTTAGAACAAAATAAGTAATAAAAAAGATGAAAACTTTAGATCTAAATCCACCCGAAACTAAGGTGTTCAATCAAGTGAACTCGGATCGGGTATATTTAAGGATTTAGATCTAAGAAAAATAAGCTAGAATTAAAAAGCAACAAACTTTATGCTAGAAAATAAGCTAGAAATATAAGATCTATTATTTTTAGATCTAATCCACCCGAAACTAAGGTGTTCAATCAAGTGAACTCGGATCGGGTATGATTAAGGATTAGATCTATATAAAGAAAAAAATAAGCTTGAATAAAAATAAGCAATCGAAAAATAAGCTAAAATAAGCTCACTCGAAAAGCTCTAAATCGAAAACAATATAAAATAAGCTAGTCTAAATAAGCTATGGAAGTAGCTTATTAGAATATAAGCTTAAAAGATGGGATCCAAAAATAAGCTATAAGCATGAGCTTATTTGAAAATAAGCAAAAGAAAAGAAAGAGTAGAAGAATAAGCATAAGAAATAAGCATAAAGATAAAAAGCATTAATAAAACCAACCTTAATAAAAAGCATCTTCATTCATGAAAAATAAGCCAATACAATAAGTTGAGAATAAGCTAAAAAGCTTTTACAATAATAAGCTAAAATAAGCTAAACTATTCTACTCCTAAAACTACCCTATACTACTAATTTTTAATAAACTAAATCTAACACTAAATTCTAACTCTAAAATCTAACACTCAAATCTGCTGATGCGTGCTTCCTTTTATAGCCCAAAGTAGGTGGGGGGCAATTTCGTCCTTTCAAGTACTCCACCACTCATATTGCTAGATCTGGGGGTATATTAGTCATTTTGACGCCCACCAACTTCCACATTATTGCCAATGATTGGCACACGCCTACCTAGGACTGACTGCTACAGTACCTCGGACTGACACACGCCAGTGCCACGTGTCATGCTCTGATTGGTCCAGCCGCCACCTGAACAGTACCTCGTACTGACGTGTCTGCCACCTCGGACTGCTACATCGTACCTCGTACTGACGCTCTGCCACCTAGGACTGACACCTCGTACCTCGTACTGACACACCTGCAATCTGACACTCAATCATTAGAAGTGCCACGTGTACTGTTCACACCGTCGGTCAACCGCCACCGACCACCGGTCAACGGTGGCGGTCAACGACGGTCAACGCCACGGACCACCGGTCAACGGCGGCGGTCAACGACGGTCAACGGTGGCGGACCACCGGTTAACCATAGCTGGACCACCGTTGGACCACAGCCGGACCACCGGTCAACCACCGGTCAACGATGGTTGACAGCCAATCAAGGCGGGTCAACAGTTGGGCCGGTTTCGAACCGGTGACCTTTGATATAGAAGCTAATGCTCTAACCGGTGGGCTAGAGCATAGTTCTAGTAATCTTGTGTAAAAAATAAACTATAACCCTTCTTCTATTTGGTCCAGGTTTATTAAAGATAAAAGGTTCAAACAGGGACAAAAAAGGTTCAAAATAAAAAGGTTCAAGAATAAAAGGCCGGTACCGTTGGACTCGTTTTTTCGTTCTCTTTCCAATGGTGTGATCGAGAAATATTCACGACTTCGTTTGGACCTCGATAAATGTGAAAACGTCATCGAAAGTCACCCAAAAATTACCGTTTTTGCTTCGTTTTCAATCCTTTTTACCTGTAAGACATAAAAACACAATACAAACATATTTGCAACATAATTATATATATTTTAGTGTTTTTAGTCCTTTTATAGTGTTTTACGGGGTACAAAATATGTATATTTTAGCCAATATCACTACCACACTATATACGACTGGGTTCTCTGCCCGTTAGTGCGTGTATCGGTAGACTAGTTTTATAAATTTAAAACTTGGCAATTAATTATTCAAAACAATTTTATGCATCAACTTTCCGTAATCCTTAGGTTCTTTAGTCAAGGCGACTCCACTCTCATTATCACAGAATATTTCAATGGGGTCTTGTACTGTTGAAACAACTCCAAGATCTCCAATGAAATTCTTCATCCAGATAGCTTCCTTTGAATCCTCACAAGCTGTAATATACTCAGACTCACATGTGGAGTCTACCACTGTGTCTTGCTTTGAACTTTTCCATGTCACCGCTCCCCCATTTAGCAAGAATACCCAACAGAATGTGAATGACTATCATCTTTATCTGTTTGCCAACTTGCATCACAATAACCAGTCACTCTGAGTTCTTCTTCTCCACCATAAACTAAGAAC
>BQNB010003406.1:2150-19907 GCA_026074375.1 Tanacetum coccineum
ATGTTTTTGGGAGCATTGGCGTGTTGCTAGACGCTTACCAATGTTATTATATTATTCATACATGTCCAAGTGGGAGCTGTTGGATTATGACCATATATGAATTAATATATGTCCGGAAATATTTTCGAACCTAAGGGGACGCACACGTTTATATGTAGAACGACGAGAAAATATATTAAGGTAATATATTAAGTGAATAACAAACGATCGTTAAAAGTTAACGAGTATTAAATAATTAGTTAAGAGTTTAATGGTTGAACGTGAGGGACTTCTTTTTTCCCTAGCCGGTTGTAACTAGAATCCTAATAGGATTAGGAGATTTATTTGAGGGCTATAAATATGGTTGGATTTTCATTATTTAGAGATACCATATACAACTAAAAAATAAATCGTCCTTGTGTTACTCCAATTTTACAAAAACCAAAGGGAATTTGGTTTCTTCTGCTAGTCTCACGCACAAACCAATTAAGTGGTTTTTGGTTTTAGTATTTGGTGACTACAAGGAGGTATCTTGCTTTTATTCGTAAGTTGATAGATTCAAGAGACGAAGAAGATCGTTTGTTATACACTACTAGTACTAGCATACCTCGTCGTTTGCTAAGAACGTATAGTGTGTGGAAGCTTAGAGGATTCATATCTTTGATTCTTCGTGGTTTCACACGTTGTATAATACACACGCGTATAAAGAAGACGGTGTTTACGGTTACCTTTAAACGGTGTATCGTTTCGTGCTAAAAGGTACACTTCTTCTATTCTTGTTAATTAATGTATTCTACATGTTATCTTTATTCCGCTGCGTACTCGTGTTAATTAATATGGTTAATTAGATTGTAAAACCCAACAGTTTCTCCATTTATAAGCTCGCGTGAGTAAGTTATCTGAAGAATGCTTGCTTTGCCTGTCATTGTTACAACAACTCATCCATAACACCAAACTGCAACTAAAGCAAAAAAACAAGCCATCAGAGACTAGAATATAAGTTTAAGGCCTTATTAAAACACAATACTATATTCACAAAGTAGAAGGTTGTCAATAAATATAGATTACATCTGTACAACCATAGCAGCATCGACAATAACAATGGCGTAAACACAAAAAAGGATGTCATAATCCAGCACTGATGAAATAGATGTAAGTTGAAACATAAGATAAATTAGTTCAGATAAATCAGCTTCCACATAAGTAAAAGATACACATACTTGAGCTTATACATGAACATTCAGATGTTGAAGTCTGAAAAACGCAATCGTTGAAAGAAGCTGAGATCAAAATGGGTGATTTTTAAATAATACACAGGTCGGGCTGCAAGGTTGGATTGTGTAACAGATAAAACTGGGCTTGGGTCTAAATGTAACTAGTTATTTGAGCCAGAAGCAACAACGTTTTACAAGAACTAAAAAAACAAGATTGTGGAAAAGACAGACCTTAACATCCTCATTCCAGTCTTGAATGTATGGAGGCCCGATTGTAAATGCACCAAGAGGTTCACTATACCATTGACCACCATACGCTATTAGATCCATGGCTTGTTCTACACTTAATATCTCCCATGTCATCAACCCTGAAAAAGCTTTCATCAGTTGTTCCAGTATACACAAAAAGTAGAAGCTAGTGATAGTTAACCATTTGATGTTTAATTAGTTACACTTGATGCAAACAAAGGCGAAATTTCAAGTGTATTGTAAAAGAAAAATATGACAGAAAATATGAAAACATGCCAGTTTTGGGTTACATTTTACTTCAAATGGGTCAAAAGGGTAAAAGTAAAACATACAGATTAGATCAATTGAAAATGTGTCAGGTGGGTTTATAAGTAAAACATGTAAAAACTCACCTAAGATGCATAGAAAGCACATAACTTTCAAAACATTGTATTAACAAAAAGTAGATAACTAATCATAAACAAAATTCAGAACGAAAGACACATGTTCTTTAAGCTAGCCCACAACAATATAACAATAAATGATCCTCTCAGGCATCCTCATAACGGTACACCAAACAAGGCATGTCAACTTATGGTTATGTGACAGTTTCCAAAAGATAACTCTTATTTGCAATAATATCTAATCACATATACATGTATTCACAAAACAGTATGAAAAACTAGAAAATAACTTCAGCTATACTCACATATACACATAACGAGTGTTCGTAATTGACTCACCATTGACTCTTTTCATTTCATTTTATCTTTGCCTCTCCCAGTTGACGACCAACCTATCAAGTTCAATAGCGAGCCGCCGGTTCTCTAAAGTAGTATTATAAGGTAAACTAAGGCAATTGAGAGAATTTACCATCTGAGCAACAAACTAATCCCTACAACAGTAGAAAAGATCTAAATGCCGAACAATTAGTTGAAAAATGTGAATGAGATTCGGAATTGAGTGTCCTTCCTCCACAAGAATCTTTTTAGTGTAACGTATCCAAATTGGCATACAAGAATTATCACCAATTGGTAATCTCCTAGGAAGTGTTGGCATTAGTATGTCAAGGGCTTGTTTGACCAACATTTTGTTTTCTGGCTGACAAGTACGAAGAAGGGCAACAAAAACCTGCAAAATAAGATAAGTTATTACTAGGTTTCCAACTTTATGTAGGTCCAAAGTTGCTATATGTAGGGTTGCTTGATACAACAGAGGCTAATGAGATGACAATGTGTTTGATACTTGATTTACAGAGGCATATCCATATGATCTCTAGTACTTACTATCAGTGACAATGGAAAATGATGTGGATGATGGGCTTCAATTAGTCCACTTGCTTCTAGCATGTGCAGAGGCAGTGGGTTGCAGGGACACACAATTAGCCGAAACAATACTTTCACAAATTTGGTATTTATCCAGGGTATCTTATTGTTTTGCCACCGGGTTAAAATCAAGATTATCCCTTTTACAGACAAATATGAATGCAAATGATACAATTTGGGGAGGAGTAATGCTTCCAACAGATGTCACTAGGGAAGAAAAAATGAAGCTTTTCATTTACTTCACCAAAACACACCATACATAGAATCAGCAAATGATGCCATAGTACAAGCATGCCGCAAGAAAGACCGTTTGCACATTATCGACTTAGGAATGGAACACAAATTACAGTGGCCTTCCCTTATAAGAACACTAGCTTAAACATCAAATCAAGAGGTCCCACCAAAATTCATCAGGATCACTGGTATTATAGGAGATCATGGAGATATGACAGAGCTAGAATCCAACATGTAGATCGTGGCCCTTGCTTAAAATGTGTGGAATGTAGAATAAGTAATATAAAAAAATGAAATTTAGACCCTTCGACTTTTCTACACTATCTCTGGGTGCACTAAAAAAGTATTTGATTTCATACATCACATGAACATAAATTTTTGATAATCTGGTGGTGAACCAAACTATTCACTCCTATGATGTGTATCGTATCCAATTAGTCATCTTATAAGAACTCAAATAAAATATTTGCAACAGGAACTAGTAAGTGAGAATAGATTACTTATTTCTATCTCAGGATTTGTCACACATTCACAAATATACCTGCAGTATGATCTTTTCAGGAGCTTGATAGGCCTTCAAGAAGTGTTACATGACGTGCCATGCTTACTAGCTTTATCTTCACGTTTTTAGTGATTCCACCCTTAATTTTAATGAGCTACCTTCCTTTAATGAACAGAGGTCAGTATGCAGATACTTGAGAGTAAAGTAGCAAAGTTGCGTAACTCTATCCTCAAAGCCGTCATAGTCAGCGTGACATATTTAAATAAAGGATCAGTATGGGCTCTCAAAAAAACAACAAGGGAAGAAAACTCATATAAAGTCTATTAATTCACCTCTTAAGGAGGGTCCAGACAGCTTCTTGTCACACAATTGTTTTGATGTCGGTTTGGTTTTTGATATAAAATAATAAACCACATCCCATGTTTGCTCATTTCGGGAAATGAATGAGCCAGCATTGGAAGAATCAACATTTGCATGATGACCACCAAGTGATCATGACCCATTTGTTTTGATCGGAAGATGGGTTAAAGAAAAAAGTTTCACCCATTTTGTTAATTATTTTTTTGACTAGTTGGGTCCAATTGACCCGTTGACGGTTTGGTAATTTTCTTATTTGACCCATTTGAGACTGAAAGCAACACAGTTTAACCAATGATTCTAACCTAGCACATATAATATAACGATTAGAAACACTTACATGACCATTGAAAATTATGTCGACGCCAGCATTGTACAATAATTCTTCCATAGCGACCCCATGAATTCAATTTTGTACATTGGACACCTATGTGTGTATACCATGGGGTGGATGCCAAATCCGAAAAGACATAGTGTCACTCCACCGGTCAACTTCTCTAATCCTCTGCAAACCACTTGTATTGATTCCGATGTTTGAAAAAAGACACAAAACGTTGTCCAATCCCATAAGTAAACGTAATAACAAAAGGTTATAAGTGTAAATAAGATGGATTTTTACATGATTTGTCATAAGCGGTGTTACCATCAAGCATTAGGACTTGTATGCCTCCTGAATTAAAAGACTAGTACATGGCGGATTTTGAACCACTTTCTTCAGATGGAAACGCGAATCGTGCACTATATGCTGCAAATGTTGTGCTTTCAACTTGTTCTTCGATTTCGTGATTACCTTCTATTGCCATTATCAGTATTTTAGATGTTAATCTCTGCATATACCTGAAGCGAGCAGTTCGGTATTTTACTACTGTAAAACACTTGTTTGTTACTGTAAAACACTCTAATTAAGAAAGTAAAGCAGTATATAAGTCTGGGCTTCTGCACCAACAATTTTGGATCGCTAAACTTGGTTTTTACTACAATACAAAACTACTCCGTAGGTTGCAATACCAATTCCATCGAAATCAGGTTTTTATTTATAATTTTACTGGTACTTAGCACGCAAGAGTTCTAAACAAGTACCTAGCAAAAACTTAACCAAGTACTCGAGTCTCCTCACACGGTCAAAATTTGGCTTTGGTACAGCGAGATCTAATTATAATACCCAACTTAGAAATTTCCATATAAAAGCCAAAACAAGTGATTTTCTAGATATGGGTAGGAACATCTGCCTTACATCTTAAACATAAGGTGGGAAAACATTATATTACCCAATTCATAGTATTTGTTGGCAACAAGAAGTTAGTTTTTGATGGATTAAGATCAAAATGCTTATTCTGTTGTTGTTCATTAAGATGCAACAATTAACCAACATATAGTATTCGTGGTCGGAATGTTACCTGAGTCAATTGTGTTATCTTTCCAGAACCAGTCTCGCCTACAACACACAACACTTGATTTCTCTATGGACACATGTATCTGTGCTTTCCGTTCTTCCGTAAACCTTTAGGTCGAATCCTGGAACAACTTATTGTTATGAAATAAAGGAGTCAGCATGAAATACAACATGAAGATGTAATGCCAAGAACATGTTCAGTATTGTTGCAAAGTGGTGTTTCTGATCTTGCATAAAAGTATGACATTAAAGAATTTGTAGTGGGTATAAATGTGTTATTAATGCAAGTAAAGCCAAACAGAAATATCAACTATATCAAAATTACGGTCACAATGTGATGTTTTCAAGTTTTCATACAAAAAGCATAATGAAGTTTTGATGCTTTCAAGATGATAATTATATATAAATAAAAAAGATTTTGACGTGTTAGCATTCCAAAGGAACACTTTCGCCTTACCTTCCTACTATTAAGGTTTTTCCAGACATAGTCTTTTAGTTGATCCTTGCTTACATTCTCTTAACTTCATCTACATAGAACTTTATCAAATCATAACTTCCTTGCTCTTGTATCGGACAAGTAAAAAGAAGAAAAAAACCTACCAAATAAATTTAAATAGTATATATAAATATAATAAAAAATCCATCATAAGAAAAAAATACATCTTAGAGTTACCTGATTAGCCAATCCATGTAGGGGTCCAGCTAGACCATTCAATGCAGCAGCAAATAACATGTATGGATCAGAGAGCGCGCTTGCCACCTGATTTTAATTGGTTTCATGCTAAAGTTTGAGACATTTTGGTCAAGCAAAAGTGTCGTTACATTTGTCTTCAATCCCGATGCCATTTCCAGATAAAAATAACATATGTATGTAAGCAACAGTAAGGAAGCCAGCAAAACCATTAGTAATTGTTAGATATTAGCTAATAATACAAGTAATATAATGATGTAAGTTGAAAGAGGAACATAGAAAGCAAGGTAAAAGTTCTGTTACATGAAGCTTGGTGTGAAAAGCTGTAGGCAACATTTTTTAGTCTTTAACATCTTGCTCATGTTTTGCAATGACTGGGTCTTCAAATACAGAATCACTGGGAATAGCATATATGCATCTCTGCATATTCTTCACGACCACACAACAGCTGTGATATGTACTTCGTGCTTTGACCTATAATTCAAATGTAATTTTTTAATATCAGTATCATTCTTAGTCTTGGTAAACTAAAACCATGCTGCATCAGTTACTTATTTAAGATTTGGTGAATGAGTACAAGATATACTGGAGAATAAACCATCAAGCATTGAGCATCACAGTAATTTGGTAACAAACCATGTTGCATCAGTTACTCATTCAAGATTTGGTAGTGACTCTTTATGGTTTAATTTAAACAGTAGGTGTCATATTGCATCATGAGAATCATGTTTAAACTACTATACAATGTATTGAAGCAAGCAAAGACAAAGATATACTATAAGCAGTTGATGGTAATAAACAAACTGATTTCATCATTTTACTTAACAACTGATTTGACAAAATTAGTGTTTCAAGTTTATGGATGGGAGTCCTACTACGTTGAACCCTAACCAAATGAATTCAATTAATCATCTCTTATAATTGGGGTTTAAATACTAAACCAGAACTCATATTATTTAAAGACAACCGTGCTAAAAAAGAGACTATCTGAATCTAACCAAGGCACAAGGACAAGTTGGAGTTGAGAATCCAAATAACATCCAATACTCATACTATGTGAAAATTCCATACTTCAGCTTTGTAAGCAACAGAAAGATTATTGCTTTGCCGTGGTCTTAATTTTTAAGGTTGGTCCTTGCTTTCCTTCATGCCTAATCTTTAAAGACGAATACTAACAGCTTGATATATTCCTATAATGTCGTAAGTTCAATTTAATTAACTGGTAGACTATTATAAACAAAAGAAGGGAAGAGAGGCGAATTAGCACTTAAAAGAGAATACCTACATCTGTAACTAAACACAAGCTTCTAGCCTTCTACTACTATTCCCTGACAATAGTATGCTATAGCCTCTTTTAGACTTTAGAAAACCTGATGGGAACGCTATAATACAACCAGGGCAGATATCTAACTGCGGTACTACTTAACAATTCCATAGATAAAGTCTAAGCATACCCACACATGTTTAGAGGTTTTTCACATGAGACGTATATTTTCACATGTGACGAAGTTGTTCACACATCTTAAAAAGCTACAAGACGTATATTTTCACATGTGAAGAGGTTTTTCACTCATGTTTAATAGTTTGTTTTTTTCTCATATTAAATGACAAATTTTTTTTTCTTCAATAAAGGGGATATATATATTTTTTTTTTGCCCAGGCCGATAGAAAGTCGTAAACGTAATTTTTTTTTCTTCTTATTTTTGACGAAAGAAGGGGGGAGTATAAAGTTTTTTTTTTCGGCCGATGAACAGTAACCACCGGTATTAAAAAAAATTTACCAAAAAAAAAAAAAATTGGGCCGATGAACAGTAACCATCACTGTTCATCGATGAACAGTAGCCCGTTACTGTTTTTGGCAGTATATGTAATGGTAAATGAGTATATATATAATTATCACTTTTTTACAAGTGATTTACAAAAAAAAAATATTAAAAAGCCAACAATAGCAAATTTAATCCTACTAAACAAACATGTGAACAACAACTCATGACCTAATGACTAGAACTTTTGGATCTGCTTAAGCAAGGAAACCATATCATTCTTTAAGTCTCCAAAGAAGAGAATGAAAAGGGGAGAAAACATTATCCAATATTAGCTCACTAGCTTCATACTTAACACACACACTAGCTTCATACTTAACACATATACTTGTGTCGCATCAATCACCACACGACCATGCATGAAAGCAGTTGTTCTTATTCTTCCTCTTATTATTATTATTATTATTATTATTATTATTATTATTATTATTTTAAACGCCTTATTAGAAAACTCAAGAAATTTACAACAGATTAGAGAGGAGTCGAGATACTATGTGGGCCCTCACTCTTTTATTATTATTATTATTTATTATAACATTACTTCATTAGAATAATAGGATTTACAACAAATTGGAGGGAAGCCGAGACACTATCTGGGCCCCCACTCCTTTAGCAATAGCGAAACCGATCCTATTAAATATATGAATAGCAACACGTGCCCCAATATCTTGAGCCACAGAGAACTTTCGGATCCGCTTCAGCAAAGTCACCGTATCCTTCTCAAGTTCTCCAAAAGATGAGAATAAAAAGGGGAGAAATCCGTATCTAATATCAGCGCACTTAGCCTCATACTTGACACGTTTACGTTGTGCAGCCTCAAGCATGGCACGACCAAGCATAAAATCAACCATCCCTGTTTGCGTGAGTGGTGATGAACCTGTCAAATCCACACATACATCAAGCCCACCATCTCACGAGTAAAGCAGCATATCAACTGGACGTAGGGATTTATCTCGTCCTCCACCAAGCCCAATGTCAACTTCTTTACCAGAAGAAATCTCGGATCGATAACATATGTCGACAAGGGTATCACGCAAAACGTTATGCCGATGTTTGATACCAACAATACCAGCACATGATACAGCATGGTCGTTTCCATCTGGTGGAGATGCAGGTGCGTTTGATCGGGGACGAATGGCGGTATTGTTGCGATGGGAGATTGTTGAACGGTAGGCTTTTTTGTGGTTGGTGTGTGTTTGTTGTGTTGTTTTGTTTGTTGTTGTTTGATTTATGATTTTGCGTGTTGATGTGATTTGAAAAGATTTGAGTTATGTTTCGCCTTCAATATTCACCATATCTGTGTTTTTTTTTTCTATATTAATATATGAGGTGATGATGGGTTGAATTGGACAAAAATACCCATTAGGGTGTAGTATTTAGTGTTATTTATGGATTACAATCATAAGCCTTTAGATTGACAAAAAAGCAGGGGATGTTGGGAGACCCAACTAAACACATCTATGATATTAAGGGAGACTTGCTAGACCCAACTAGACTCATCTATAATATTAGGGGAAACCCAACTAGACTCATCCCTTAAAAGTATTTACCCAACTAGACCCAAATTTAATCAATGGCTCTCAAATTTCCACCTCTAGTTACGAAAAAACGTCAACTAATCCGTGTAGAGATGATACTCGCTCTTTTCGGATAACTTGAACAATGAAACCTCATTTGTTTGCTCGTTTAGTTAGTATAGCTCGTCTTATACTTGGGCCTATCAAAATGTGTTATTGAAACGATGGGAAGTCATTATCGTTGATTCGTTTCAATCACATAACAATAAAGTAGCTAGCAATTGTAGAATGATAAAAAACCCCTTTCCCGGTTATGATTTATCATTGAGCCACAATATATAAAGTGGAAACATAAGCAAACCCTTATGGACCCAAACCCACAAGTCGGGCTTGGGCCTAATTATCTACTAACACTCCCCCGCAGTCCGAGCGGGGGAATCGCGAAAGCTCGGACTGGAGAAGTAAACTAGAAAAGAAGAAATAAAACAAAACAAAACATTAACGTATAACAAAACAAGAACGTGACCTTAGCACGTTTTAACAACTCGTGACCTTAGCATGAACGTGACCTTAGCACGATTTAACAACTCATGACCTTAGCATGAACGTGACCTTAGCACGATTTAACAACTCATGACCTTAGCATGAACGTGACCTTAGCACGATTTAAAAAATAACACAAACAATAAAACAACTATATATATATACATATATATATATATACATATATATATATACATATATATATATATATACATATATATATATATATACATATATATATATATATATATACTGATAGAAAACTAAACAACCCAATAACCCTATACCTTCGGTTGGGCCCCTCCTGGATTCGGTTATCCGGCAGCCCATCAAACAAGCTCACCTGTTACTGTTCCTACGGTCCAGGCTAATTTGGTTCACCCCAATAGTTATACTAGTTCGACACTTCGTCCCATGCTTTCTTTTTGGTCCCACATGCTTTCTTTTTTTTGACTTACGACCCATCATCATCACAATACACGTCTTCTTCCTACTATTCATCACAGAAGATAACTTATGATCGATATAAGCAAGAAGATCAAACAAAAGCCACGAACAAACATGTTAAAACCCGAACACAACACCAAGCAAATCCCTAAGAATAGATCGAAGGTATTGAAAAGACTAGCGCAGCAAACCTGACGAGTTCTGGTGAGATTCCAGTGACTGCTCCGGTGGTAATGGGACTGGTGGTTATTGTCCGGTTGCAACAAAAAGAAAAGAAGAAAAAGCTAATTATTTTTGGGATCCCTCTGAATCGTCGGCGAGTTACCGATGACCGGAGGACGACTATTTTGTAATGAAGGTTGGTTTTTCTGAGCGAAAGATACGTGATTAGGGTTTAGGATCTTAATGGCTGATACCATGTAGAATGATAGAAAACCCTTTAGGTTATGATTTATTATTGAGCCACAATATATAGAGTGGAAACATAAGCAAACCCTAATGGACCCAAACCCACAAGTCGGGCTTGGGCCTAATTATCTACTAACAATATTTTTATGCAATTATAGATTAATAAACTTCAACTCCAAATAATTTGTCAAACGAGTTTAAGAAAATGTAAACTCTAACTTCGAGCTTATAACATAAGCTTTAAGCGCCCAAATTCTAGCTCGTTTCGCCAAATATGCCTAAATTGTGACAAATATTTTTGGGCAAAAGTTAAAAAATTATCCAACTTGTGACGTTTTGCTTTTTATGGGGCTATCTTTATTTTTTGTTATTGTGTACATCATACTTTTAAAGTCTGTAAATTATGGCCATTTTACTTCTTCCACTAATAAGAGTGTTGATAAATGAAAGAGTCAAATGAGCACATAATACATACAATAGATTGAATATAAAAATACATACAATGAACGAGTCGAGCCGAGACTGAGCATGCCAGAGCTCAAGCTCGACTCGTCTATATTTTAAAAAGCTCGAGTTTCGCTCATTTTGAGCCTTAAGATTTGAGCTCAAGCTCAACTCAAGGATTTTTTTAATTCTAAGTCATAATGAAAGGTTATATGTTCCTCTTTTTATAATAATAAGTGTGTTTTGTAATGACTTATATACTTCAAAATCAACCATTATTGCATCATATAGAGTATAGACTAGTGGTATGCAATCTCAATATATAAGTAATAAAAGGATTATATTTTTCTTTGTCGTTGAATATTTATCATGACATCTTACCATGGCGCATTTTGATCTAGGAAAGAACATCTTAGGATGGAACAAAAGCATATTTTGTGTAGCTCAGTATATGACCAAATACCTCCCCTCTCTGCAAATTATCCATGGTTTGTTGCTCAGAACCTTAAGACGTTCTGATAATGAGAACAAGCTAGTACAGCTGGAAACCCTGTCAAGGAGGTTCTTCTAAATTGAACCTACCTGATCACAGGTACATTATTTATACTGTAAAACGATCCTCACGGAACCGAAGGCTAATGTTACCGACATCGACGAATGACAAAGACATGATTAGTCCATATCTGTTGTTTATCACTAACACTTATATGCAGGTTTAGACGATGGCGTAACTACCTCATTCCAGCGGTGTCATATTCATAACCACGTGCTCATACTCAAGCTTTAAAAATTCAAACATTCAACATCATAGCAAAAAGAATGTATTCGGTCAGAAAGCTTAAGTTCATGTCATAATACTCTTTCGCAAATATGATAATCACTAACTTTCTCATCATCAAAGATCTTTAAATTCAAACAAATAATAGTATTCTAGGGAGATTGTTAGCATTGATGAAGAAGAGGAGTTAACTGGCTTTTAGGACAAGTATGAGCATGTCGGTCAAAGGCACAAGTTGATCAAGAAAGTCAATTCAAGATGATTCATGACAAGGAGATGAAGGCTCAAGATCAAGATCACAGAAGCATGAATAAACAAAGGAGTTACAAACAAGAAAAGACGAAGACAAGACCGAAGAAAGCAGAGCATAAATGTCATATCAAGATAACCTCTACATTGGGGGAGATTGTTAGTCTTAGAAATAATAAAGTCAAACAAGAATGTAATCGGTTATCTATGTTAGTGCCAGTCTTAGTTTGTAATAGGCTAGTCGGGATATACGGGCTTGGACTTTAAGCTAATATTGTCCATGTATCAAGCCAAAAGCCCAACAAAAAGCCAAGCCCATCCCAAGGGAAACCTTAGGTGTCCCATGCCAAGGTTTCACCTATAAATACCCATCTCCTCATGTGGAGAGTGTGTTGGTTTTCATTTCATTTCACATAGTGAATTCCTTCCACTCTTTCTCTTTCTATATTTCTCTTTACTTTCCCTCTTTAATTTCTTTTACTTTCTCTCTCTAGATTTCTTACACTTTCTTGTTGTGAATGGATCAAATATATGGGATTTTCCCCAGTATGAGGTTCCATAGTTGGTTCGACCCTACTGCCTTGAAGTTCCACCTCAAACTCAACTTTCTTCCCAAAATCTGCAAGACATGCACCTTTGAGAGTATCCTTATACATAAAGCTCTCATTAAACCCACATCCCTGCTTATGATTATCTTTGGTTTGACATCATCCAACCTTCATAATCTGTATCCTTTCACACCATCAGGATACCTCAGGAATATGCACTTTATAGCTTTAAGCTTGAGCTTCCCCTAATTTATGTATGAATAAGCAACATAACCAAATATCCTTAACATCTCATAATTCTCTAGATGTCCTGACCATAAATCCATAGGTGTCTTCTTCTCCAATGTTGTAGATGGAGACCTATTAATCAGATATGATGTCGTCACCGTTGCTTCTGCCCAGAATGAATCTGGTAAACCAGACTGAATCAGTAAACACCTAACCTTGTTCAAGAGCGTCATGTTCATTCGTTTAGCTAGACCATTCTGTTGCGGAGTTCATGCAACTTTCAAATGCCTTGCTATCCCGCTCTCCTTGCACGAGTTATTAAATTTATGATTGCAAAACTCCAAACAGTTATCTGTTCGCAGCTTTTTAAATTTTCTACCTGTCTGGTTTTCTACCATTGGCTTCCACTCCTTGAACTTGCTAAACGCCTTATTCTTGTGTCTAAGAAAGTGAACCCAAAACCTCCTCGAATAATCATCAACAGTCGATAAGAAGTATCGGCAACCACTCATCGATTCCACCCGAGAAGGACCCCAGAGATCCGTATAGACATAGTCTATAACTCCCTCTGTCATGTGCTGACTTTGACCAAAACTCATCCTGATTGATTTTCCAAGAACACAATTTTCATAAAATTCGAGCTTACCTAGACCTTTATTCACCAGCACATCTCTTCTTTCCAGTTCATGCAAGCCTGCTTCACTAATGTGACCCAAGCGTTTATGCCACACCTATGCAAGACTCTTATTTTCTTATATACCAACACTAGCTTCACTTAATTCAGCCCAGCCATCCAAGGAGTACACATAATTTCCCTTCATAATTCATGACAAAACCATCAAAGAACCCTTGATCACCTTAATTCTTCCATTCTGTAACTTTACGGTATAGCCATCTCGATCCAGAGTGCCCAAAGATATCAAATTTCTCTTCATCTCGGGAATGTAACACACATTCTCAAGCATAAAACTTGAACCATCTTTCATTTGTACTCTCACCTTCCCTATCGCCTTGATGGCACATGCTCTATTATCACCGAGCAAAACCGTACCACCACTGAACTCCTTAAAATCAAACAAGAAGTCCCTCCTATGTGTCATATGATAAGACCCACCTAAATTCAGTTATCTCATCATTCCTGACTACCACCAGGGCTTCTCTAAAGTAGGCGTTACCCTCGTCATCAGAAGAATCAGAATCCTGACCACGCTTACCCTTCTTGATGAACCCACTTGACTTCTTCATTGGACAGTCTCTCTCTTCAGATGACCCTCTGAATGACATATGAAGCACTTGAATTTACCAGTTCCGCCCCTTGACTTAAACCGCGAACTTCAACCAGAATGAGCTTTACCTAAATGATCTGACCTTCCCCTTACATATAACCCGTCACCAGTTTCTTCCTTTGTGCCTTCAGTTCTTTCCTTTAACTCCCTTACAACCATTGAAGAGGTAAGTAGAGTCCATGTTTGGTTTCATTTTGCCACAATGTTTTGATAAAGATTATGATCTTGGAACTAAAACGATACGCCTGTAGTCAAATAGGGAGACAAGACAAAAGGCGCCAAAATTGTAACGAGTGTTTTCTTTCCTGCAAAACCATAGATTAATGATCCTTTTATAAGATTATCACCAACATAGAAAGGAAATTTAATCATTACTAATCTCATGAGTTCTAATTTTAAGCCACTGGAACAGTAGTGGTCTTAGTGCACACGAACTCAGCTTTGATTATAGATCAGGCCAAAAAGCAAAGTAGAATGATAAAAAGTTTGTTTCAAGATACAAATCTTGATATAAATGAGGTTTTTTAGGAACCCAACTATTAAGCACCACAGTGTCAAAGAATGTATGATGAATGATTTACTACAAGTCCAAGTCTAAGTAGGTCATAAGTTAATCCCTTCTTTTGAAGTCAAAGTTATACAACAGTTTCTTCAATATATTTAAGATGAAATATGTTATGTTTTGTAGCATTCATTTATGATCTGGTGTGGTTAGAAAATTTTCTTAACAAAAATGTAATTAAGTTCTAGTAATATAGGTTTAAAGCTGAAATTTTGTTTGTTTGACCCTAAAAAGTCAAACTTCCTATCTATGCTAAATGTTATCTCTGACTTTTTAAGTCAACCTAATAACATTTAAGATTCAATTTTATGCTGATTCTACTAAAGTTGTAATAGAAAACACATCCTATTTGTATAACTTTTTAAATTTCAACCTTTCGTTTTTTTTCTAGAAAATGCAATATATTGGTAAAGATTCAACGCTAATTTTTATTGTTTGACCTAAAAACGTCAAATTTTCTTTTGATCCTTAAGGTTCATGTAAGATTAAACTTTGGCAGTTCTTGATCTAATATGATTTGAACAAAAGGAATGCTAAGTTGGCAGTACACTATGGATACATAAATACTACACCCTACAGTTGGCAGTCCCTACTGCAATCTTAGATTCCGACCCTTTTTTTTGATGATATGTTAGGTATTGCTGAAACTAATGGCGCAAAGGCAGTTCAATATTTTGACATCATTTTAGGACAACCACTTCCACCTAAAATAAGCGCAACATGAAGACAATAAGTGCAACACAGAATGTGATTTTGAGATAATTAATCATATGAATATCTTGTACTCTCTCAGTTCCATAATTATTTTCCAGTGTTGATTTTTACGGTTTTTATTTTGCAACTTTGACCTTAACTATTATTTTTTATGTTATATAAAACTTGATGCAAAATATAAGAATGAATTGAATTTTAAATGTATTTTTATTAGTATAATTAACAAAAACAAAAACATTTAAGGTAAAAATTAAAAAATAAAAACTTTAAAAGTCAACACTGGATAATAATTATAAGAGGAAGGCAATACCACAACACAATACACCACCATTTTTTACTTTTTCTTCTTTCACCATTAATTACTTAACCATCCCTAATTAAATCATCTTTCTGGCCATAATTAACTTTGTTTTTTCTCATGTCATTGCAACGTTTTCTTTTCACATTGATTTCTGATTCGACATTGTGAGTCGACTTATCCCAAAATGGTTATATTTTCGATAGCTTGGAGTCGGCGCATGTGAACTTCCGTGACTATAAAAAAATTAATTTTCTCCACGTTAAATTCGAACCACTGACCTCCCGCTTTAAAAAGTTGGTATTTTTATGTGACAATGCACGTAAACAAAGAAATATCAAATTTAGATCCGAAAACGTGAATACAAATTAGAATTCTCTAATAAGACCTAGTTTGTAAATTTCAAAACTAATATTCCAGAAATAACACATATTATGTGCGGGTGCTACTATTGGTACCCCCTGACCCACTAAAAAAATACATAAAAGTACAAAACATTATTTTTTGTTTTTTTTACAGTGCAACGCAGTTTTTTATCAGTTTTTTTCGGTAAATTTTGACAGTTTATTACTTTTGACTTATTAAACATTATATTTTTGTTCCGCACTTTCCGTTTCACAGTTTTATAACATAAACAAAATTATAAAAAAAAGAAAAACAAAGGGGGGTACAAATGATAGTTTAAGATGGGGTCTTTATAACTTACCCCTTTATGTACTTCCATATGACCATACCATTTGGTTAAGTACAATTACAACAAAGCTAAATGCATGGATCACCTAGATTTGTGCATGGTCCATAACAAGTTGGCAAAAAAATTATACCCCTAGTTATAGCGATGGGTACGTACCATCATATCTTGTTCTTGTGATTAAAGAAGTCTTTACAGCTTGAAACTGAGAATTTTTGTTGCTTTATTTGTTGTGATCGATCATATCCTTATCTAATATTAACCTCAAGAACTTCTTTTCATAATGAGCGAAAAGTAATCGATATAGAAATGAAAAATAACTTAGGTACAGAGGTTTTTCTCCATCCATCTCTTAAAACCACAAATTTTGGCTTTAAGTTTTTTTAAAACCAAACCCCGAATCAAAAGTTTGGTCTGGTTTTTTCAGTTTTTGGTTTTTTGTGGTTCGGTTTTCGTTTTTTTATTAGACGGTCATATGTTCTACAAGTTTGAAATCTCTTTCACAAACGGTTACCGCATGAATTAAGACAAAGTTATTTAAAATATAATTATTTTTCAAAGAGGTAAATACGATTATAATGGTATCAGAGTCGTCACATGGGTTCTTGTAGACTAAAACGAAAATATGAAATGAGATATTTTCGATAATAATTTTTGTTGTTAATTTAAATAATTTAAGAGATTTGTCAATAATTAGTTATATGACAAATTTGGACATCCGAAATTTGTGTTCACGGTTTTATGCTAGACCCATTATTTTACCTAAACTTTTCAATTCAGATATCCGAAATTTCGGATAAAAGTTTTCAGATATCCTAAATTTCGGTTTTATGTTAGACCCATTATGGGGCGGTTTGGTTTTTTTGGTTTGGGTTTTCATATAGAACCTAAAACCGAATCAAAATTTTTGGTTTTCAAAAACCAAAACTGTACCATCGGTTTTAGATTTTGATGAGATGAGATATCCTTTCAAGCTTCCTTGTTTCCTAATATATTATATGCAATTCACAGGTGTTGCTCAATCATGGAAGGTCCCAACCAAACAAACACGCATAGACTCCTCATAGGGACTTCTTTCCTAACATATAGACATTGACGTGTGATCAATTATAACCCTGGTATTATAGCAGAAAGATTATGCGTATGAAATCATAGAGGTTTGCGGAATAAAATATTCCCTCTGAGAAGTCCTATTATACCAGTTAAGGTTGGTCAGGGGTAGGTCATAAGTTAATCCCTACTTGTGAAGTCAAAGTTAAACAACTAATGCTTCAATACATTTAAGATGAAATATGTGG
>BQNB010003406.1:46178-59859 GCA_026074375.1 Tanacetum coccineum
TGTTGGTGTTCGATTACCAACTTTGTTTATTTTATTTCTTTTTTTTTAAAAGGACAATTTTTTTATGTTTTTGATTTTTCTATTTTTTTTATCTTTTACTTATACTAAGAAGAGAAGGAAAATATTTTTTACTTTTTATTTTTTTACTTTTGAATTTTATAACAAGAATGAAACTTTCTTCAAACCAAATCAACAAACACAAAACGAAGGAATCGTAAACACTAGTCCCCGGCAGCGGCGCTAAAACTGGTTGTAAGTTTTACGTACCTATAAAATATATAATAAAAATACTACTTAGGTAAATTTCAACTATTCACCTTTAACTAAGGTAAAAAGTTAAGACTTACAAAAATAATATAATATATATAATATACGTATGTTTAACCGGGTAAGAATGATCACCCGGGTCGTTATCCCCAATGACTAGCGCAATTGAAACCACGTTTAGGTTCGGATCCTGATTTGAATAAAGCAAAAATATTTGATTTGGAGGGATATGAAAATAAAATTAAAATGAACAATTAAACAAATACGGAAACGCAACTAAAAAGTAAATTGACTAAAATTTTAACCCTAAATATATAAACTAAAATTTCACTAAACAAAGAAAAAGTGCCGAAAATTATTAAAAGTAAAAGCCCTAATTTTATCTTTTTATAAAAGTTTAATTAAACTTAATTAAAAATTAAACCTAAGGTAGCAGTACTAACTTGTGAAAGCAGTACTAACTTGGATAATGGACTAATGGTGCAAAGATCTAAGAGACTAACAGAGAAACTAACAGACTAACGGAGGGACAACTTAGTAAACGACTAAATTCAAAAGTTACACTATCTACCCTGAGAATCTACCCCGATCACAAATTAAGTCCAATAAGCATTCGAAATTTTAAAGACCTTAAAATGAAAAACTCAAAGAAGCAAAGTTGTAAAGGAAGGTAGTGGGAACAAAATTAATAAAGGCTACTTGGGCTGAAACTCAAAGATAAGCTCTAAAAAGAGCTTATTAATAAGCTGTTACAGAAACTAGGGGTTTGGGCTATGTTTTACCAAAACAGCTATATTAAGCTCAAATTAAGCTTAATGTGAAAAAGGAAAAGTGTTCTAGGAAGCTTATGATGTGCTTAATCTAAAAATGCAAAGAAATTTAACCTAGAAGTGCTTTTAAACTACTGAAATTAAGCATGATTCGGGCAAACTCAGTAAATAAGCACAGGAGCACAAAATCCACATGAGCTTAAAAGCTTAAAAAGCTAAACTAGACTCTAAAACTTAAAGGACAACTTAAACTACTTATAATCTATCTATATAAGCTTAAAAAATCTAGACTTAAAAGCTAAATTAACAAATTTAAATCCTAAAGTTTCTAAGTACTGTTTTTGGCTTTTTATCCTTTTGACAGCAAAAATAAGCTATGTAAATAAGCTAGAAAGTGTAATCTAAGACTTAAACTATATTAAGCTATATTAAAACTCAAGTCCTACAAAGTTTGATAAGCTAAATCCTAAAATTACTAAACTTAAAACTGAGGCCTAAGGTATCAGTATCTACTATGGTTATACTGTAGTGTAAAAAACAGCAGTACTACCTTGAAGGTACTGCTGATGCAATTTGACTTCTAAGAACAGAATTTAAGCTAGAAAATGAAAACTAAAGCTAAATTCATAATAAGCTATAACTAAACTTAATACTACTTGAATTCCTAGCTTAAATTTAAGCTAGCAGTATTAACTGATGAAAGCAGTACTAACTTGGAAGTTAGTACTGGTAGTGTAAAGGTTCAGCAGTATTAACTTATGTTAATACTGCTAGTGCAAATTAAGAGTGCACTAAACCAAACACTACTTAATCATTATGACAGATTTGAGAAAAAGCTTTTTAAGAGAAATTTAATGAACAAGTACTAAATACCAGATAAAAACTAGCTTAAAACAAACTTAGCAATCATGATTAAACAACTGAATAAGCAAAATTCTAAGATCTATACTATTTTACTATATTTTTGGTTTTTTAGAGGTTTTTATGACAGAAATTAGTAACTAATGATCTATAACTATTTAAGCAAAACAGACTAGAACATATAACTAATAAGTACTAGAAGAGATATTTAAACACTAACAAGCAAAGAGATTAAGCAAATAAACAGATCTAAACATAGCAAGCAATAATATCATTATTTAAAACTAGAATTTAAAGGAAAATGAAAGAGAAACTTACAAACTCCTCTAGCTAAACAAGAGGACCAATAAAGGCAGCTACAAGCTCTCTAGCTTATTAGATAAGCTAGAGTAAAGTCCTTGGGATCTCTTCCAAGTTAAGATCCCCTTCCAAAAGCTCAAATTTAGTAAGATCCATAATAGGTTTAACTGATTTAAGGTTTAGATAAGATTAATACTGAATTCAAACAGCTCTATTTCAGCTTATAGACTGAAAGAGCTTATGAGTAGCTTATGACTTTAAATGAGGGCTTAGAAAATGAGATTTAAAATACTAAAGACTGAATTTCATTAATTAAAGAAGCTGATTACATTACTTTGAAAAAGGAAAATTACATTTAAAGAAAATACGAATTTAAGCTAGACTAAATTACTAAAAACTAGATAAAAAGAAGACTACTCGTATGTGTGAGAGGAAGGCCCTATTTATAGGTCTTGAGGAAGCTTCTAGGATCTCTAGCCCTGCTCTCCAATCTTTCAATCCTAGCCAATCATTTCTCCAATCATTTGAGCTTCATTTGTGGCCGTTTGATCAAGCTGTGGACACCTGAGGATTGCCAGCGTGTCATTCCATTGATGTGACGTTTGTGCTTCTTTGTAGATTTATACAAAAACCCACATACCATTGTGCTTCCTCAAAATCCACGTGAGCTTCTTTGATAGGATTGGCCAATGGGCAGGGTTTGGATGAATGTAATTCTCTTGCATTCAGTGCCTTGTCAACCGAATTGTCCTTTGTACCCTCTAATTTTAAAAACCCCTTTGTTTTGAGCCAAGGGCACATTTGGGACGATGATGAACAGTGAATGGGATTTACCCGCCTTTTTTTTATAACTGAAATGGGTAAAACTCGTTTAAACTTTGGCTTTGTAACACAAATGGTCCTTGTCTTTTGGTTCTCTCTTATTATAGAACAGTTTGGGAATTAGCAATTTTGCCCTTGTGTTTTTATAATAAGAGGATATGGGCTTTGTTGACATTTATTGACAATATGGGGGGAAAAAATAAAAAAAAAATGTTGACTGGGATTTGACTGAGGCTTGACTTTTCTGGCTTCGGCTTTGGATCTTTGGCTTCTTTTTGTACTCTTCTGATTCTCGTGTCCGTGTTTGCTCGCTTTTGACTGTTTTCTTGTGATTTTTGACTTATCCATACCTGCACACACAAAACATAAATACAAGCATATTTTTGCTATTTTTGGTCTGTTTTGGGTTTAATTGGGTTATTTTAGGTATAAATGGATATGTGTATTTTACACTTATCAAAATTCCCCAAACTAAACGATTGTGTGTCCTCACGCAATATCCATGCCTATAACCATACCTCGAAAAATTCCCAAAACCTAAAACTTGAAAAGTAGCAAAGAATTTTGTTGAGAGAGTTAAGAGATCACAAGTTATAAAACACCCGAATTCCCATTTTCAAATCTTTTCCTCTTTTTATGGTTTTTCTTCATAATTAACTACCTAACTACAACTTATTTGTGTTGACATAATGTATTGTTTTCATTACCTCATTGGTAACTTTTAGGATCATAGAACAAAAAGCACAATTAAGTGTCTAAAAGATAACTTCATCATCCCCGATTTTTCACTTTTCCCATGCTAAGCTTAAAAATAAGATCACCGTTAAGTACGAGCTAAGATTCTAAGATTACTTATAATTACAACTTGTGAGTTCCTCTTCCCGACATAAATCATATCTTTAGGTGTGTGTGTTCAAATTAATTTAAACCATTAAATCCACATATTTAGATAGATGAAATCCGACCAAGCTTTACACATGGGCCTTTTGAGCTAATATGTTAATCACTTAGCAAGATCACATCTCAAAGCAAACAAAAACCTCCTTAGCTAAGACATCGTTGGTTCACTTGTCCCATAAATGACTTTCTTCTCTAGCAATCCCACCGTCATCGGGTAAGTGCTAAGGCTTTTGACACCCCATCCGGAGAATACTAATCGAAACGCATGAACTTCCGATGAAAAAGCCTTGTAGACTTTTGCAAACCTTAGTTCAAAAGAATACCTTGGTTTTAGAAAATGAAACTTTTACTATTTATTTTCTAACTTTGCAACATTATTATTTCTATTTACATTATTAGGCTAGGAATTGGTATCACTTTTCTTTCGACGACACATCGGCCACGCCTCCGACAAGAGCTCGTGTACTTATTATGATACCAACCCTAAATATACAACCTCCACCCTTTCTTTCGATGTCACATCGGGAGCGAACCGACAAATGCCCATGTACTTTATTGCGATGGAGTTTGTATATTAATTATTAACACTAAGGATTTATAACTTGCATCCTTTTTATTCACCAACTACATTTTTATAGATTTTTTTTAACTAATTAATTTAACACATTATTTTTGCAAATAGAAAAATTTCGTTTTAGAAAACCAAAGTATAAACTTGAACTAAAATTCTTATTTACCAATGATGTTTGACTTCATCATCGATAAAGCTTTTTCTCTGAATATGTTGATTAGACTTTTAAGAGTAAAACTCTAATTTGTAAAAATTAAAGAGAACACGTATAATTAATCATTTTAAGAACTCCGGGGAAGAAAAACCACAAGTTATTCTTATAAGCCTTTAAGTTTTCCAAATAAACTTTGTTTAGCATCCTAATTCGTAATCAACACTATCATCTCTTATTCTTTGCAATTTAAAATCTCTAATAAAGAAATTCGCAAATACTTAGCCTATATAAAATCCAACTCGGCATATTTAAAATCTACTTGAGATTAGCACAAGTTTTCATTTACTAATGATTTCAAGTCTAGCATGTTTAAAGTCTACATGAGACTAGCATAAACTATCATCCGGGAGCGAACTGGGGCACCAAACGTTGTTAGTTTTTGGCAATATCGGGTTTTTTGTTTTTTAAAGCAATATTTAAAATTTTGTAATTTTTCGTGATTACCGTTCTCTCGTTTCAGTTATTACGCTTTCGCATTTATTTTATATACTTATCATGTGCTGCAAAAGTCTTGGAAATTAATTCACAAAAAGCACTAGTGATCCTAGAAAGTGGGAAAATTATTTTTGGTCCCCCCTTTGGTCTCATTTCCAACCGGTTACACATACATATGTATACATAGGATTCAAAAATTTCAAAATCAAATCACTAACAAGCTTGCAAGGTTTATGGAAAGGACTAGTACTAGGAGAAATGTGATTTGTCGATCATTTTGGTCCCCTTAGGGCTCTTTGTCTTGATTTCGATACACACACACACACTAGTAGTGTGTGAAGTAAACATCTTGGTATATAATCCATTTTATGGTCATTTGTTCATTCCATACACACACACATAAATTTTACTTCATCTTTCTTTCTCTTCCTCTCTTTTGCCGAAACACCTAGCACACACAAACCCACTTGTTTTTAATTTTTGATCATCCACTTGAAGATATATTGTTCGTGTTGATTGTTAGTTCATCCGGGTAATTTGTAAAACAATGTTTGGGTTGTTTTTGATTTCTTATCACTTTCTCTGTGCTTCTTTGGTAAGTCATCTTTATGTTTTAGAAATAGGTTGGACTTTTTGCTTTCGTATGTCTCTCGACAAGTATACAAAGCGGATCGTTATGAAAATCATTATCTAGTTTTCTATAAAACTACAAGTCTCAAAGTTTAATATATTTCTTTATAAATGGAAGAAAATAAAAAGTAGTTGTACTTTTGCATTTAAAAGTTTATTGTGATTATGTTGATATATATATTGCTATTGCTACGGCTATATCGTTTACTTAAAGATTTATCGTATGTTGAGTTAAATATCGTTGGCGAAAAGATTAAGTAGATGTTGGATTTGTTGTAAGAATAAGTTGAATGTCGAAGAGGGTTAGTTTTAGGACGGACTTGTTGCGATATTTGAGGTGTTGTCGAAAATATACCGGATATACTTGCGAGTCAATAAAAGATGTACTTTGTAAAACAGGTAGTTTCATGAGTCGAGGTTGATAAAAATGGAAAGTCTATATTTTTAGAAAGGTCATGCCGAAATTTCGTAAACTTTATAAAAGCGTCGAAAATATACTTTTATTATCAAACTTATGATAAAATATAGAAAAACGTAAGTGTCGGGTTTAGGTCAACATTTTTGGTTATCGAGTCAACGTTGATGTGTCGGGACACTAAAAGACGAAATACACTAAGAGACGAAATACACTAAAAGACAAAAATACACTAAAGGACAAAATACACTAAAGGACGAAAATACACTAAAAGACGAAATACACTAAAAGACGAAAGACACTAAAAGACGGAATACACTAAAAGACGAAATACACTAAAAGACGAAATACACTAAAAGACAAAATGTACTAAAGATGAAATACACTAAAAGACAAAATATTTTCTAAAATGTTTTGAAGTGTCGAGACTTGTCAAAACTTATAACTTTTGAAAGTATGTTTTAAAAAGGGATACGCCGTGTCTACTCGTGCTCGGATGATCAGTTCTTGCGTTAAGCGTTATTCGTTGTACATCATTCTTAAACGACGACTATATGATAGGTTGTCGCTAGAACCGTAAGATTTATTTTCACTTGATTGATTCCTTTTGATCCACTACCCGTATAAGGTGAGTTCATAGTCCCACTCTTTTACTCGTTTTGAATAAATGTTTTATAACTTAGGGTGAGAAACATTTCTTGCTTTTAAAACTGGACACAAGTACTTTCGTGAGTTTTTCCCTGTTAGTGTTGACCTAGTAGCTGTTAGGCCCTACTGCCCGACATAATCATGAATTGTCTAATCTCTTGTGGAGGACCGGTCGAGGAGCAGCGAATGATTAAACTTAGAATTATTGGGACTAATTATCCCTATTCGGGTGAGTAGCGCTCACTACCCACGGGGCGCCCGATAAACAGATATATGTCATGTCGTTCTGGTTAGGTTGTCTTTGGTCGGACACCTGGAAGGGCACACAAATACTTATAGCAATGTTACTTGCTAACTGGTAATAGCTTCAGTGTCATGAGCTTAGTGCAACATAAATACCTTTTTATGTGAAGTTGTATCTGTTATAACTGTCGCATACGTTTTGATATCTTGTGGTCCACTATAATAACGTTTGAAACTAAAACTATGTATTCTTCAAGTTATGTTGACGTTTTTAAGCATGTTTTTCTTAGGTGTTTAGCTTTGGATGCTGTTGATTGACTTATGTGAAGTCTACTTGCCTGTACCGGTTTACCTTAAAATTTATCTATGTCTTTAAATACCTAGTCAAGACTTGTAAAATCCCGTAAAATAGTTTTCCACAACAACAAAAATCACTTTACCTGCTTAAGATCCTACAAATCATTTTTCACTTCATAATTCTTAAATCATTCATCATGACAACTCCAATTGTAACTTCCACAACCGACAGTCAAATGCATAACAACATAATGGAAACTGGTTCAAGGGATCGTCCACCAATGCTTACAACAGGACGATATGCACAATGGCGATCACGGTTCTTACGATACATTGATACAAGACCAAATGGTGATGCCTTACGGAAGTGCATTTTCAAAGGTCCTTACACTCCAACGATTGTCACAACACCAGTTGTTCCTGCAATAGAGGATACTCCACCAGTTCCTGAAGAAACAACAGTCGAGACAGTTATGAATATGACTCATGAAAACAGAGCTCATTTTGAATCAGAAAAAGAAGCGATTCATTTGATATTGACTGGAATTGGAGATGAAATATACTCAACTGTTGATGCATGTCAGACAGCTCAAGAAATGTGGGAAGCCATCGAAAGGCTACAACAAGGTGAATCACTCAATATTCAAGATGTCAAGACAAACTTATTTTGGGAGTTTGGTCAATTCACCTCTCATGATGGAGAAACAATTGAGTCTTACTACACAAGATTCTACAACATGATGAATGAAATGATCAGAAACAATTTGACAGTTGCAAAGGTAAGAATTTTTGGATTATTGTAATACAAGCATAAATTTGATACATATATTGAACTTGCTTGCCTTCAATTTTTATGACTTTATCACTAACTTGATTTTGAAGGTAAAGGTAAACGAAAGCCCCCAATTTGGGCGGCAGGGGAGCGGGGCAGGCTGTATACCACGACAAGACCTTGGAAACTTTCGCTAAAGGAAGATCGCGGAAGCTAAAGGCCCCGTCTTCGATCAGTTTGAAAAGGTGACATCAAACCCTAAACCCGCTCTCTGGTTCCCCATGCGACTCACTGGTCTATATTTATCATCGGGGTGGTCGTTAGGAGTGGTGTCGTTGTATACCCTCTTGGGAGATGTCTCCCGAAGGAGCGGAAGGCGGCGATCATTTCAGAGATTGGGGTCAGTTATCCTTTTATGTTTATTTCATTATCGTGTTCATTTATTTACTTGTGTATATTTATCTAAATTCGTTTATTTATTATTTCATATAATATAAAATAAACAAATTTATATAATATATAAAATTATATCTCTAACTCTGTTTTTGTTTTGTTGTATATGATTGCAGACCCTGTTTGACCTCAGGCCGCACATGGATTCCTCCCGCTGGACAGACATCTACGAAGGCATCAACATGCACTTGCAAAAAGCCTACAATACCAACAAGGCTTCTTTCTAAGCCCAAAGCATTGGATGGCAGACCTCACCACGGGAATTACGTGTGGAGGCGATAAGTGGGCACATCCCGAGGAAGATCTACAGCAACGGTTCCTGAGTCGAGTAAGTACATTAAGTTTTGGAATGATCCCAAGAACCTTGCTCGAGCCGCTCAAAATTGGCTAAACCGGCAAAAGAGCCGTAGGTCATATCTCGACAGGGATCCCGGTCGTGGGCTCGCCTTCGAGATGGGATGGTAATAAACTTTATAATTATTTTACTATACATATTTAATCTATTATCTGATTATACGATTTGGTGTGTTGTGATTTTTCGTTTTTAATTAGTTTCATCTTATATGTGTGTGTATGGACAGATGCAGGCCTCAGACACTCAGGAGTACCCTTCACTCATTGACACCTTCTGCGAACACACACTGTTGACGGGGTATTCCCTAAGATGAGGATCGCCGCATATATGTAAGTTTTGTTTCAAAACACACTTTAATGAATTATCGAGAAATATTTGTAGCAATCCCGGAATATTATAGTTACTATCTTGTGTTTTGGTCATACATAGGAGGTTTTGAAATGGCTTGAGGCTAGGGTGAGTACTCGAAAGGATGAGATCATATGCGTTGGCAATAGGGGGTACGCTTCCGTCGCCCCCCCCCCCTGGGCAATTTTCCGAGTGTGGGTTGAATTTGAGTATTGTCATCACGGGCCACATCCAGGCCAAGTTATGCTCCACCCCCGAACAAGTCGCTCATGAGCATGCTATAAAGGTAGACTTATATTGTTGATTTCTTTTCAGAAGCGACTCAAAGTACTCGGATATGGTTTAAGGAGATTGAGTCGGGTGGTGCTAGCGGCATGTAGTGTGGCGGGCTGTTGTGATGACGAGGAGTGTGACGATGATGAGGATGGCGATGGCGATGATATTATGTTTATATATTAGTTAGTAAGCTACATTATTACTTTTTGATTTGATTTAGCGACATTTAAACACTTGTTTTCCACACCTATCCTAGTTATGTTATATATTAGTTAGTAAGCCACGTTTGTTATGTTATAATATTAGTTAGTATGCCTCGTTTATGACTATGAAGCCCTGTTTTGTAGACTTCATTCGGATTTTGGACGATTAGCTTTATTATCTTTTGGTTTGGTACAAGTTGTGATGTAGTTTGTATTGAGTTGATCCGTTTACTTTGTATTTGTGTGTTGGTACAAGTTTGTGATGAAGTCTTACAGGTTTGTCCCCCCCCAATTTGGTAGATTTTTTTCGCGGAAAAAATTTCGGAAAAAAATCTGGTAAAGCCTGCTGTGCAGGCTGTATTTAAAAAAAATGCAAACTTTTCCCCAGCGACATGTCGCTTGGGAAACCTTAGTTTCTATATTTTTATAAATTAATTTATCCCCAGCAACTTGTCGCCTGGGGATAATTTTTATAAAAATTTTTTAAATAAAGTTTGTCGCTAGGGAAACTTTATTATGGTTTTAATATTTAAAAAAATATTCCCAGCGACTTGTGCTGGGGGAAAATTCGCTTACTATATTTTTCTTTTAATAAGTATCCCCAGCGACAGGGGATCTTTGTTCTAAAATTTTTTAAAAATATTCCCAGCGACTTGTCGCTGGGGGAAAAAAAGTGTTTCTGATCTTGTTTCAAGTGATCTAATCTCTTCTTCTCATCTATTCCTTCTCATTCAAGTGCAAGAGAAGAACATTCGTATTCGTCAAGAAATGAATTGTTATTTAGTGATCCCTCCTCTTTTCTTCTAAGTACCAATTCTCTATTGTAATTATCTTGTGTATTTGTGTGATTCGAATATTGTGTAAATCCGATAGTGTAGATCTAGTAATTGTGAAATGGTAGATTGGTTCTAGCTAATATTAGGACTTGACATTTAGCTTAGTGTTGGAAAATAACGTAAGCGACGTGTAAACAGTTTTCTCCACCTGAAGGGAGCTTGTTGACATAGTGAAAACTCGAGTAGGATACTCGTGGAGTGGAGTAGGGCGAAGAAGAGCTTCGTAGCCGAACCACTATAAATCTTGATGTCTTGGTTTGATTGTTCCTTCTCTCATCTCTTTATATTGTTGTGATTGTTATTTAATACTCTCTTCGTCCCTAAATAAGTGTCCACTATTGACTTTTGAAGTCATTCTTTTGCAACTTTGACCTTAATTATTTCTTTTTGTATTATATAATACTTGATACAAAATATATGAATAGATTGGGTTTTAGATGTATTTTCATTAATGTAGTTTTCATTAAGTATTATATAACATAAACAAAATAATTTAAGGTCAAAGTTGATGAAAAAAGACTCTAAAAGTCAACAGTGGACATTTATTTAAGGACGGAAGGAGTATAATAAGTCGTCTTTTATGCTTTTGGCTAGACAGTGGATAATGGATCATATCAAATGTGTGGCACACAATATTTCTCGAAATTGCACTAAAGAGGTCAATATTCACTTTTATTAGTGGTTATGTGGCGACGAGCCCATTCAAACTTGAATTTTGTAAGGTACTTCATGGTTTGTTAGAAGGTTTTTTTCCATCAATATTCAAGGTTATAAATAGCGTGAAGCGTGACGTAATGACATAATCAAGCTTTAAGTTTTAGCGTGAGGCGTTGCATCATAGCGTTTTTAAGACGTGATTCAAGGTGACAAAAAATATTTATAGAGTGGTCAATATTAGTTAGCTACTAGGCTTAAAATTGAGTTATGTAGTTACTAAGCCCGAATCTCATACAACTCAAATCATAAATACTTATAAATAAGCTTAAGTCCATGAAATCTTTTAAAAGCTTCAAAAAAAGACGCGTTATAGCGCGCTTTATCACGCCTTATCGCGCTTTATTGCACGTCACGCCTAGAGATGACGCCTTAGCCTGTTTCGTAACGTGGAGACCACGCCTCGCGCTATTACGCCGCTATGACGCCGCTATAACGCCGCTATAACGCGCCTTTTAGAACCCTGACAATATTTGTATACTTTTGTATTTTTGGTTCAATTTAATCATTTTATTATCTTAACTACATATAAAACACTTAACAAATACCCAATATGCCCTTCATTAAACTGTGATTCATTGTCTAATTTAATTTGTCTATATTTGTTGGTTTTTGAACACAACAGGAAAGTATTAAGAACTATAAAAATCATTCCAGATTAATAGTAAATGAAACCAAAACACTTAGGCCTCGTTTGGTTCGCGGAATCTTCAGGATTCTGATGGAATTGGAATCTGATTCCAATTCCATAACGTGTTTGGTTGGCAGAATGTTTGAATTCAAAATCTGATTCCAATTTCATAATGTGTTTGGTTGGCGGAATTAATGTAATGAAATACCTCAAATTCCTTTATGTGTGGAATTAACATTCCATCCTAAAACGGAAGGAAAGTTTATAATTTCATGGAATTTGATATTTTTATCATCAAAAATAAATTTTTATTATTATTATCATTATTATTATTATTATTATTATTATTATTATTATTATTATTATTATTATTATTATTATTATTAATTATTTTGTATTATTTTATTATTATTATTATTAATTTTTATTTATATATTTTTTAAAATTATATTTATTTATTTATTTTAAAATTATATTATTTATTTATTTATTTAAAAATTATATTTATTATTATTATATTATCTATTTATTTATTTTAAAAATTATATTTTTTAAAAAATTTATATTATTATTATCCTTATTTATTTTAAATTATATTTATTATTATTTATATATTTTATATTTGTTTTTCATTCATTTTGTTTCCAACCAAACACGCGATGTTTTCATCAAATTCCAATTCCTTCAGATTCTAAATCCTAAGGATTCCAATTTCATTAACATTCCAATTCATTAACATTCCAATTCTTTAACATTCCAATTCCTCAAACACATTCCAATTCCACCAAAAACATTCTGCGAACCAAACGGGCCCTTATTATATGTCTACAAGCTCGACGCACATCGGGAATCACCGTCAACATCGCTACCACTTTCCGCTATTGCCGATAACACTATCATAACACATAAACCAAACAAAAGGCAACATATGGATAATTAACTAGTACTAGTAGTTTTTTTACACATAATACAATTATAAATGCAGTCTTCTTTATATACTCATCACATGAACGTTTTAGCAAAACCATCAATAATTTATTTTCGCGAAGAATGTATAATGAATTGAAAAACTTTTCCTCACAGGAAAATTTAGTTATATGGGTACTCAGCGCCACAACGCGCGAATACCCAACTAGTTTTTATTAAGTAGTAGTAATAAACTTGTCAACATATTTAATTTTCTACAACCATAAGTGTAAATTTTATCAAACACAAGCATAAAGACTTTTTATCATTAGATTAATGCAACCAACTTCCTCTTTTATTATTTAACTGCATATCACCACCTCAGATGCCATATTCCAAATTCTAAACTATTACAAAGAAAAGGTACACATAAATCAAACCATAAAACACACACTTAACCCACTAAAAAGACGCAGTAAAAGAGAGAAAAATATACAAGTATAAGAAAAATAAAAAATAAAAAACTATTGATAGGCCGGAAATTCAATCTTCACTTTGCACCCTCCATCTTTGAAGGAAATTAACCTTTAGCCCTTGAACTTCTGTGAAACCAGCATTAGCAAACCAAACTAACAAAAACAATGTATAATGATGGCAGAAAGACCCCTTGACTTGTTATCAACCTGAAAATGTCCTGGTTCGATCTAACTAACATGTAATTTCATTTATCTCAAGCAACTAACTCGTCCTCCAAACAGTCTCTCAATATTAGCTTTGCCACCCTTGCATCATTCGTATTAATCACATCGCAACA
>BQNB010003406.1:61859-101617 GCA_026074375.1 Tanacetum coccineum
TCCATAGTTAGAAATAGCAGTCCTTAGGTATGATTGGAGATGAATGAGTATAAGGGAATAATGCCGACTAAGATTGAGCTAACACTGGAACAATCACAACAAGGTGTTAGTAATGACGTCTTGGTAAGCATTGAAGGGGTTGAAGAATGAAAAAGAAATGTATGGATAAAGGGTGAAAACAAAGCAACCCTCCCTACACCTTAGGCAGAAACCAGGTCAATACATAATCTATCGGTTTTCACAAAGATGAATTCTGATATTGAAGAAAGACGTCATGGACCCAGTGATGCAATTCACAACTCTTCCCAGCCATTCGAGTTTCTCTCAACAGAAACTTATCTCATTTGTCACGCAGATACACATGTTATCTATTGACATCTCTCTCCGAGATTGTTGATATTGAATATGTGGCAGTCTGCTCCAGCCTCCGAGTACTAAAACCAAAACGCACTAATCGAGTATAGAGCCAAGAGATCAATAAAATAAATCTCATTAGGACACATTCCATTTCAAACACTTGTTGAACATCATCAAGTTCACAAGTTGTTAACAAGGGTCCTACGCATTATCCTTGTGATTTTGCCAGAACATGGGAGTGATACTTAAGTATTCACCGTGAAGATGGAAATCCTGCTTGAGCCAACATCAAACAAGCTCTTCTGTAGGTGACTTGCGCGATTCTATATGAATCAAACTTGTATCAACTGGAAAGAAACGATGGTGCGATTCCATGTGAATCAAACTTGTTCTAGTAAATGAATTGACGGCTCAATCAGAAAGATAGTAACAATCTGATTCACTCATATCTTGTTGTCTGCTTTGAGACATTCCGGTATTACGAACAAGCAAGTACGGTGAATCTAATGCATACGCGTTAGAGGATCTAACATTTTGAGCTGGAAACCTTGTCAAGGAGGTTCTTCCAAAATTGAACCTACCTGATCATAGGTATAGTATTTATACTATAAAATGGTCCTTACAGAACCGGAGGTTAATGCAACCGAATCTCGACGAATGACAAACCCATATTCGTCCATATCTGTTGTTTATCACTAACATTAAAATGCAGGTACAAACGATGGTGTTGCAGCCTCATTCTAGCAGAGTTCGATTCATTACCACATGCTCATACTCAAACTACAAAGACATACTATAAGCATCAAGATTCAAGAATCAAGAAAGCTCAAGAATTAAAGACAAAGACTTCCTCAAACTTTGATATTAAAGATAACTCCTCAGAAACCAAGCTTCGGGGGAGAGTATTAGAGAGCTTTCAAGATGATGCAAAGTATGAGCATGTTGGTCAAGACACAAGATCGCAAGGTGGCAAAGACGATCAAGACAAACAAGGAAAAGATTTAAAGATCTCGGACGTAAAGACAAAGTCGAAAGACAAAGACAAAAGCTCAAGATCAAAGATCACAAAGCATGAAGGAACAAGCCTACAACAAGATAAAGACCAAGACAAAGACAAGAGCTTAACGACAAAAGCAATCTCTTTGATCTCATGAAGGAGTATCACAATGAACTCACTTCGGGGGAGATTGTTAGCCTCAAAATATTAAGTCAAACATGAAGTTCGTTCTTTAGGAAAATTAAGTCTCGGTCATTTATTTAATATACATTGTAATAGGCTAGAAGGGTAAAAGGGGTCGTGAACATTAATCTAATATTGTACGCATCTTGGACTAAGGTCCAAAGTTTTCCCGAGCCCGACCCAAGTTAACATTAAACCCGACCCATGGCAAAAGCCCATCCGGCCATAAGGGTATATAAACCCCTCTCTAAGTGTGGAGAGTGTGTTGGTTCTCATTTGTTTCACACACACTTGAAAGAATTAACCATTCCTTTTTCTCTCTTTATTTCTCTCTTTAACTTCTCTCTAAAATTCTTCTTCTTATTTTCCTTTCTTATTTTCTGGTTCAAATGGTGAAGTGAAAGTGATTATTAGTTCCGACAAACACGATCAATAAACCATTGGCAATATCCAATTAACTAGTTAAGCTCGAAGCGTATCCTAGACACAGACTTAGAAGGATAATATTTGTGATCCAATTATTCTAGATGTATAAATTACTATATGGAGAGCTATCCCAGACTCTAGATCTACTTGGTCCGTGTCACTAGATCCAGTTGAATGAAAGGTCGCATACAAAAGCGCGTAAACAAGTATAAATTGATAAACATAAACAAGCATTCAATGATAAATCAAGAAATCGAGATAAACAAATACCAAACATTCAGATCTTCACAATAATGGTTAATACTCGAAGGTATTAGCCTTTAAACGTCATAATGAATACAAAAGCAATTATTTAGCCAAGGTAAACTAACCGAGTTAACGAATGATACCAAAAACTGAATGATTACTAAAGTATATGGAATTACACGTTGTCTTCTATGGAATTGATAACGTTGCTCGACCTCTTTTGCTCTTTTTCTCCTATGAAAATTGACTTTTATGGTTTAGGTATCGAGAATATGATTTAGAACACTTAAAACTCGTTTTTGAGTTTTCTATTTATAAGGTTTGGAAGTCGGTTCGATATGGCGTATCTAAGGATTAGATACGGCGTATTGGGGATTTCTTGGAGTAGGGACCACGCTTGATATCTTCTAGAATATTCACATACTATATCTTGAAAATGGCGTATTGAGTATCTCTGGATACGGCGTATTGAGCTTTATTCCTCTATGATCTTTGGTGAGTGCAGGCACATATACGCCGTATCTTCCTTGATGGATACGGCGTATTGGTCTTCAGAATAGTAATCTTCAAAATATCTTCATTTAACCTCCAGAATGCGCGCCTTTTGCAAAATTTCAGCAATTACTCCATAATTACTGCAATTCTCAAATATAAACGATTAAGTAACAATTCTTTGCAATAACTATACAAAATTGGTTAATAACATGGGATAAATGACGCTATAAAATAGACGTTATTTGATGTCATCAGAGGCGTAAACCTCTTGAATTAAAAGTTGGGGACCATGTACTACTTAAAGTATCCCCATGGAAAGGAGTTGTAAGATTTGGTAGGAAGGGAAAGCTAGCACCACTGTATGTGGGACCGTTTGAAATAGTGGAACGTGTTGGTCCAGTGGCCTATCGTTTGAGGCTACCACAAGAGTTAAGCTGCATTCATGACACGTTTCATGTATCGAACCTCAAGAAATGCTTAGCTGATGCTAGTCTACAAGTGCCTTTGGAAGAGGTCGAGATCGATGACAAGTTTTGCTTTGTAGAGGAACTCATTGAGATCTTGGATAGGGAGGTGAAGAAGCTAAAGCAGAAATGGATTCCCATTTTCAAAGTTCGTTGGAACTCACAACGTGGAGCTGAATTTACTTCGGAGCAAGAAGTTCAGTTCAAGGCCAAGTACCCGCATCTTTTCGCCACCTCGTCTGCTGCAGTCGCAAGTTGAACTTTAGGGACCAGAGTTCCCTTAAAGGGAACGACTGTAATACTCCGTAAAATTCAGGTAAATAATTTAATTGTATTTTATTCATACTTTACCCTTAAGAAAAATTATTTTTACCGTTTACCCGATTCTGTAATTTTTAGGTTTCCGGTGATTTTGAGCTGTCTTTAAGCTCGTTGCCTGTCTGCGCATCTATTATAATTCAATACTTTATTATTTTACCCCGAGGACTTTATAAATTTTATTTTAGTAAAATTTATTGTATTTTCGTATCTTGGTCTAACCTTGCTAAAAATCCGCATTTATGAGCTTAAACCTTACTTTTTTCATACTTCACTTTTATTACACCAAAATAATACTACACACACACACACACACACACACACACACACACACACACACACACATTTATTATACAATTATATTTATATATATATATACGCATCTTTCAACTATATATATTTTAATATGTGTGTGTGTTTTATATTATGTATATTGTATTATAGAGATATTTTTGGTTTTAGGCTATAACCTATATAAATTATATATATTTACACACACACACATTATTTTTATTACATTTATTTAGATATGATATATAAAGATCATATATATATAACTGATATATTTTTAGATATGTGTTCGTTTGTGTAATTTTTGATATATGTTTTATATTTATTCGTGTATGTAATGATTATGTTGTACGATATTTACTTAAGATTTATATTTATATATCTATAGATTATTTATTTATATATTTATGTATGTTATTATGTTATGTTTATGTAATGTATGTATAGATACTATATGTATATTGGGATATACTATATATATGTGTAGTTTTTATTATTTATCATACGTTGTATGTATATATAACTATATATGTGATTTATATATTTATAGGTATGTAGATATATTTGTATTTGTAATATGTGTATGGACTATATAATTTTACGATATTTGTTTATATATATTTCATGCTATTATATATATATACGTTTATGTATATGTCGTATGTATTATATATATATATATATATATGTATAATATATATATGTATATGTACTTATATTATTATGTAGAAGTTATATATGTATCAGATAAAACGCATTTATATATATATATCAGTATTTATACGTCTAATTTTTTTAATAGAGCCGATTCTCGTCCAAAACTCCCACTAACAAACACTCATAATTTTTTTTTGTCTTCAAGGAAAACATATCATACATACATAGATGTTCTTTCATTTTTTTCACACCACCACTTCTTATTGGTATAATACACAGTAATATTCCATCAAATAACTTGGCTCTCCTTCTCTCTTGCTCACTCACGACGCCACCCACACAATAACACATCCAACCAACAATCAATCTACTTACCTCCTCACATTACGCTTTTTTAAATCACCTACATAGAGACCACCCATGCCTACGGTTTTGAGAAAAAATTGTAATTTAGGTTTTCTTTGGACTTTTGGTAAAGTATCTCAAGACGAGGTTTGGTTACTAGCAGTTTTAACAAGGGTTTGGTTACTAGTAGTTTTAACAAGGTTTTAGGTTAAATAATTTTTTTGGAGGGTGTTTGGTTTGCTTGCTTAGTTCGAAAACCCTAAGGAACCAAGAGGGTTTATTGGTTTGATTTCTATCTTGCTTATTTTTTGTTATTGTAAGTATTTTGAACCTATCTCAATACCTTTTTGTTATATTTATGAATATAATTTATTTTTCATTATTGTCGAATTCATAATGCATGTGTGTTAGATATTTATTTTTGATGTAAAATTGTTGGTAATGGTTTAGATGACGGAGAATAGGTTTTGTGAAGTATTGAGAATTATTGGTGAAGTTTGATGGAGTTTTCATAGGAATCGAAATATATATATTAGTGCAGAATTTCAAAAGAGCGTGTTTAGGGGTCGTAAAATTATTTTTGTTAATCTTAGGCTTTAAATTATGATAGTGCTTGTCAAGACGATCGTTTTAATATAAAATTTGACCCGTAACTCTTAAAAACAAAGTTTTTATGGCGATTCAATGTTTGGAAAATTCATATATAAAAATATGCACTTTTGGGTAAATAGTAATATTTGCGCAGAACTGAATGGTCGTTTCGGGCACCTTCTAACCCGTTTCGTCCTACGGTCGAAACACGAAAGTTGTCTGAAACGATGTTTTCTAGTGGACGCAAAAAGATTTTGGCTTAAAAGTGCTTAAAAAGGTGATTTTGGGTAAAACTCAGTTCTACGTTTTTTTGTAAAAAATGACAGCACTTATTTAATAACTAGTGAGCTGACACAGTTTTCGAGTAAGGTTTCAGGCCTTTTCTGGTCCGAACCGGCCTTCTAGTAAAGCATACAAGTTGTTCATTTTGGCGTTTTACATATGACTTTCGAGGATTTAAGTCTAAAAATGTTAAACGATTGGAAAATATTTGGGTCAAAGTTGGTGATTTTTCCGGAAAATAAAGTCATGTGTGCATGTTAATTTTTTACAAAAAATTGGGTTTATAAGCATTTTTGAATCCGTTTGAGCTTGTGAAACTTTAACGAATATTATTATATGATTCATAAAGTATTGAGTGCGTTTGGTCATGTCTAAAAATAGAGTGTATGTTAAAACTATTGACGAGTTAGCGTTATCAGAAAATAAATAATATTGCGAGACGATATTAACGTCCTAAATTTCTAAACTTTTCAGAAATGGAAACTTTCCTGAAATAGAAACTTTAAAAAAAATAGAAACTTTCCAAAAATAATTTTTTTTCAGAAAAGTGACATAACTTAAATGTGAATACTATATTTTCTTAAAAGTTTGCTTGTATAAATAACTTAGGATATATACGTATATCGATTCTAGTATACTTTAGTTATATATATATATATATATATATATATATAATATAATATATATATATATATATTATATATTAATGATGTATCTGTCATGATTATTGTATATTTTTGGTTCTAATGGGCACCACCCCCCCCCCCCCCCCCCCCCCCCCCCCCCCCCCCCCCCACCCCCCCCCCCCCCCCCCCCCCCCATATTTCTTGGTTCTAACTGGGCACCATTATTCTAGGTTGCGGTTAGGAGTTCTTATCTCCACTCTCTCTTGTCGTTGATATTCTATTCTCTTTGCTTACGGTGAGTTTCATAGCCCCTTTTTATACTTACTTGTTTTATAAAATTTCCGGGGAGATTACATACTTGTTTTTACTTTAGACACAAGTGCTTTTAAACTGTATGCTATCCAGATATTGCCTGAATTTTATTGTCTAAGTTACCACATTGCCACTTAAGTCCCTATTCAATCATGAACCGTTAATTACTAATGTAGTAACCGTGAGTGTTATGGATAAATCTATCGGGATTGACAATCCCCGCCTTGAATTCTGGTTCCTAGTTAACCATGGTGCATTTAACATTGTGAATTACTTTCTAGGTTGTTTGGCAAACATCCTATACTCTATTAGGGGCACAATCTGTTAAGGTTTCGGGGTCATGAGCTTAGTGCAATAATGCATATTACTTTTTGGACTTGATGAATTTGTTTCTCTTGTCTACACTACTTAAATCTTGTGATCCATGCTTTTATTGATAAACCTATGAATTCACTTAACAATTTTGTTGACTTTTAGCATGTTTTAATCTCAGGTTGTCAGGTGTGTTTTACTTGGGCAGGAGCCGCGTGGAGGACGATGGACGAACATTTTGTCTTTGTGTTTGATGAAAACTTATTTTAAATTATGCCTTTAATTAAACATTATCTCTTTTCAAACTATGTTATTTGTTAAAACTTTGTAATGTTGATCTTTGGTGAAACTTATGGGACCTTATTGTGAAACTCTGATAATTTCATGTCATCGAATGCAACTTATTTTAAAAATGTCTCTTTTGAGGTCGATCCCTATTACTTGTACTTTGTGCCATGACGTCACTCCCCAAATTGTTACCTTTCCACGGTTGTCAAATTTTAGGGGTGTGACATAACACACACAAGTTGATAGACATAAGATAAAGAAGCGGTCAACCCTAATGTAAGGAAAACGTACTAACTATGTTTAATCTGATTAAAACACAGGTTTTGTTTATAAGTTCAATGATTGTCTTATCTCGTTGTTGATATATCATTCACAGATTTAGGCGGGACTTTCCTAAAACCTAGACATGGTAATTCTGTCACAATTAACCACATTCGCATGAAGTATTCATGGTGGATTATAATCTATCTTAGGAGACAATAATGGTGATCTTATGGAATCCTAGCTCACGGAGACTTCACTAACTTACTGCTTAACGGCTCTTTATATACTAGTAGTCCACTTGTCCAAATCTTTACTCAAGGAATCAGAACGTCATTTGTTAATCCCATGTCACCTGCTATAACATGTTTAATAAACCAATAGCAAAGACAACACGTTATTTGTGATCATATTCTTCTAGATATATAAATTGCAGATATGGAGAGCTATCCCAGAATCTTGCTAACTCTCTATTTGTATTCTTAGATCCATTTGAATGATAGGTCACATACTTGAGCACATAAACAAGTATAAATTGATAAACATAATCCAACACTCAACGAATAAGAAAGCAATCAATATAAACATAAACCGAACATTAAATTGTCATGAATATGGCTAATACCTAAAGGTATTAGCCAATAGCCATTGTAAAGAATACAAACGTGATAGACGAATGATTAAGGTAACCTACCAAGTTAATGAATGATACCAAAAACCGCATGCATATTAAGAGTATAAGAATTTACAAGGGTTTCCTATGGATTGAAGCATGTTGCTGGACCTTCTTGGCTTCTTAGATCTTCTGAAAATGGTTAAAAGCATACCTAAAACTGAGTTTAGGGTTTTGTATTTATAGAGTCTGGAAATTGATCGATACGTCGTATCGGGCGATGTGGGATACGGTGTATTGGGATATTTTGCATAGGCACCACGATTATAATATTCCAAAATATTCATCAACCGCCTCATAATACGGCGTATGAAAGCTTCTGGATATGGCGTATTAAGTCTTCTCGTCATGGACGTCTTTTTGAAGTTAGGGCATGAATACGCCGTATCTTCTTAATGGATACGACTTATTAATGTAAAACCAGTTGGTTCTTCTTCGTGGACCAAGTATCATATACGGCGTATCGTTGATGTGGATACGACGAATTCTTCAAAGTCAAACAATGGTCTTTTAGTTCGTCAAG
Source organism: Tanacetum coccineum (assembly GCA_026074375.1). Classification (NCBI taxonomy): domain Eukaryota; kingdom Viridiplantae; phylum Streptophyta; class Magnoliopsida; order Asterales; family Asteraceae; genus Tanacetum; species Tanacetum coccineum. The sequence continues at coordinate 70,507 of BQNB010003406.1, forward strand.
TCTTGGATTCGGCGTATGCTTCTAGAATGATACGCCGTATAGGTTGTCAGAATCAGTAGACTTTCTTGAACTCTTCATTTATGCTCCAAAATGCGTGCCTTTTAGATAAACTTCACCAATTGCTCGATAATTACTGTAAATCACAAATATAAGCAATTAAGTACCAATTCATACATAAATAATGTAAAACGAGCATTTTTGTTAGGATAAATGATGTTATAAAAGTGACGTTATTTGATGTTATCAAATATCCCCCTACTTGAATCCTACCTGTCCTTAAGTAGACTTTAAAAAATTTACAAAAATGTATCCCAAACCAAGGTTTAAGACTTTTCCTTTAAGCAATTTTTTGTTTGATTACTAGCACATTACTAAGCACACCAACCAAACACCTTCACGAGCGACATTGGGAAAAATGAACCACTCAAGTCACTAAACTTCTCTATTGTGGTATCGATGTAACTAATTCGCTCAATTGCTCAATCTGTGGCGAGTATCTAATCATAAGGCTTGGAAAGGATAACAATATCTCCACCACACATAGCTAATGGAGTGAACTAAGTTTAAAAAAGTAAATTAGGTGAAGGGTTTAAAGGGTGTATTATTCTTTTAAATCTCTATCGAAACAAAATATTCCCAGAAAAGGTGACCAATAACCAACATATAGCACATCGCATAACGATGAATTGACCCTACGATCTGCTAATCCGTTAACTCCAATAAAGCTAAAGAATAGAGATAGCTAACTCTTTTACCAATAATAGAATAACCAACAAGGCCGACGAAAAATAATATATACACATCCATAACCATGGAATAGACATACATGATTGCTCAGATCCTCATTCGAGTAAAACCAAAGTCAAGGATGAAGGACATACAACAGGGTATGAAAATCTCTAATCCTTCAATACTAACATAATACACTTTAACAAGGGCGTACAAACCACAGCACATACACTTCCATAACGAAGGAAAAGAAAAAATGAACAAATAATAAGTCAAACAAATAAGAACTAGTGTTTGCAATTACTTTCCCGACCATGCCTTGAAAAAAGACACTAATCGTAGAGCCATCCTCATGTTTGTAGTAATCATCGAACCGAGACTGCAAAAAATGTCTTGATCAAAGATCAATGAAAAAAACCTTAGTTGGCGTTCCCATAACGGTCAACTCCCAATCATCCATAATATAAATACTATACAACATTAGTGGCGATATCTACCACTTTATACATGAAAATACATAGTTGGTTTATAATTGCGACCAACTTAAAAATATACAACATAACTTTACATCGTTGGCTTATAACACGTACCAACGAACATCCTTCTACTTTTTCCATCTTTTTTGTTGCGATTTTCTATTTTTTCAATTTTTTTTGTAACTAAGAACTGAACATAAATGTAATGGGTAGAATTTTACCATCTCATGAATACGATAAATCTAGAGTCTATTTCCAATCATAATTATGAAAGTAGTAAAAATATATGAGCGAACTACTACTCTTAAATTCCCTTGCATTGTGCAATTCCCGACCTAACCTTGGATAGAAAATCAACACGTGCCCAATTGCATTGTGCAATTTTATGACGATACCAGAGATAGAAAATAAACATTTCAACACCGGAAATACAATACTTTACACAAAAGCAATTAGCAACTAATTAAGGACTTAATCTAATAGGATAGGCTAAGGTGTAAAGGTGTAACGAAGCAAATATTTGGTGTAAGGAATGGCTTAGGTTTTTTAGGGGTATCTTACTCTAAAAATGAGAGTAAACAAAGGGTTTATACGGGGGTTAACTAACCGGTGTAGTTAGTTAATATCACAACATGTATAGGCTTTTTGGTGTAATCCTAGAAATTTACCAATTTAAAAATGTCACTCCATCTATTAAAAATAGTGCTTATTATTGTGGTCTCGAATAGATATACCAAGCCAAGTTCTAATGTTTACAACATCACCAGCACACTCATATTTTTATGGAATTTGGGTAAACATTGGGAAACGGATAAGGGTAAATTCTCACAATATCTAAACAAGGGTTATGTGTGCAGGGTTATGCAACTAATAATTTCACAAAAGTATGCTAATTTTTTTTAATTTTGGCATAAATTAGGCATTTTATTGTGAAAACATGGACAAGTTGACGTTCTAATTCTCCTCCCCCCACTTGAGATATATACGACCTCGTTGTATAAATATAACTTTAAAAACAGGAAATTAAAAGAATTAGAACGAGAAACTTCCCTGGGATTTGCTCGGTATGATCCTCCATGTTGTGTTTATGAGCAAGAATGAGTGTTGTAAATGCGTCTGAATTCCAACATGACTACCGATTCGCGTAGAACGTATCAGTAATAATATTCCTGTTAGAAATAAGAATTACTTTAGAAAAAGTAATAATTATCCTCCTGTGGTCGAGTCCACGGGAAGATATGAATTTAAGATTTGCGTTTATGTTTTTAATTTGATGCTTGATTATGAAAGATTTTTGGTTGGGCTCTACTTGGGCCTAGATGGGCTTATCTTTTCGGGCTTCAATAATCTTCGATAAATACTTGAAATCTCACACTTTTGCTTAAATGCACTCGTTCCATTCCGATGGACTCGTAATTTCGTGCTCTATCCAATGGAGTGTTCGGTAAATTTTTCCGAGTTTGTATGAATCTCGATAAACGTGAAAACGTCGTCGAAACTCACCAGAAAATTACCGTTTTTTCTTTGTTTTCAATCCCTTGTACCTGCAAGACATAATAACACATACCAAACATATTTGCAATATAATTTCACCTATTTTATGGTTATTAGTCCGTTTTAGAGTGTTTTCCGGTATAAAAATGATGTGTGTTTAAGCACACATTAACTACAAGACTTATGAATTCTAGAAAATAAGCAATCCACCAAAATTTTCTTTTTTCAGAAGGTCGTGTATTAAGAATATAAGAAAACAAGTGCAATTCAATCTCCGTGTATTCGTTGGTTAGACTCAAAATAAAAACCTAAAATTTTATAGGAAATCGATACACCGTATCCATAAACCAGGATACGTCGTATTGAAACATGTATTAAAAATCCTAAATAAGGGTCAGTCGTCTAATACGCTGTATTCATTAAATGAATACGCCGTATAGACTGAACTGACAATAAAGTTTTAAATTGCAAAAAAGTAAAAACCGGATAATGTCCAGACAGTCAATACGCCGTATCCATTGAGGTTGGATATGCCGTATAGACAGTCTGGGAAGACAGACTCAATAAAAAAAATAAAAACATTTCGGGTTGTCTCCCGGTAAGCACTTTTCTTTACAACAAAGTCTTTAAGTTAGACTTGTCCTCAGCTTCACCCAATCATTATAAAACAACTTAGGGTCGAACGAGATGCCAAATAGCACATACAAAATTTTAATAAGGTTTATTAGCATCCGTTCGTTAAGATAATTCCAAGTCACGATACTAATACATAGTTCCTTGATAAAACTTTCCGCAGTGAAAAATTTACTAATTATATCATGACTTGTTTCCAAAAGTATATTTGACCCTTGTGCATACGTACCAACATCGATACTTATTACATTATGTGATGGTTCGATAGACAAATCCCTCAAAGATTGTTTGATATCGATTTTATCATCATCGTTGTCCGTATATAATTTTGAATCATTGACAAAAAATACATTAAAAGGAAATTTACTAATGATATACATGGACCTTGTTTCCAAAAGTATATGTGACCTTGTGCATGACCGTACCAACCATCAGATACTTATTACATTTAGTGATGTCTACGCATTAAGACAAAGCACCTCTCGAAGACTTGTTTTGTATATCTGATTTTATCAACATAGTTGTCCGATATATATTTTTGATCATGTGACTAAAATACGTATTATAAGGAATTGTCTTTATTCCACCATTTTTATTTTTCACTTCGATGGCCATGGCGATACCACTTGCACTAGAAATATCTTCTAATGAATACATTCGTAACTCGTTTTGAATTTGCTGTTATAGACCTGCAACATACTTAGTGAAGACATCTTCATAAGTTGTTGAAATTCCTAGCATCATCGCAAGACGTCAAAATTCAGTAGTGTACTCTTGAACGGATTGCCCGCGTTGTTGTCAAAGATTATGCCACCATGACCATTGATCTTGTGAATATCCCATAGGATAATATTCTTGACGTAGAAGACGCTTGAATTCATTCCACGTGATCTCCTCTTCTCTCGTCATCTTAAGTTGAGAATTCCACCAAGCCAAGGCATGACTTGTCAACTTTAATCGTGCAAAAGAAACCTTCTCGGTGCTAGTAAAACCATATAGAGTAAAGTATGTTTCGAGTTGATCGATCCATGAGTCTAGCTTTTCGGCATCAACGGTTTTGTCGTATGATGGAATGTCTATTCGAGCTTCAACCTTGAATGGTTTGTGAGAACCACGAGGCGGACTCACGTGAGTTTCATTAGCTCGATCTTCTTTGGTGTCATACTTGAAACTTGCTTCGTCTTCAAACTTCTCCATTAAAGGTGTTTCTCAAGTTTTTTGGTTTCGGTTGAGATTGAATCCATTCAAGAACGGACTTGAGTTGACTAGCCAATCGATCAACCTTCTTGGAAAGTTTACTTAAACCTGGGGGTGTACTTCCTTCTGCTGCCATTGTTGATGTGGGTTGTAACAATTCACATTTTCACATCTTTTAAGACTTTGATAATTCAACTATTTATTTTAGACTTTTACGCATTTGCTTTAAATCGTAACTGTTAAGTTAAATCGCGTAAGCTAAAAATTATCGTTCAATGTAAACGAGCATCAAACAATTGAATGTTTACATCAAACAAGTGTTAAGTAATTATTTTGAGGATTATAATTAACTTTGTTGATTTTATTTTTATTGGTTGCGTAAAGTGTTTACATTTCACGATAAAGTACGTTTAGGCATACTGATAAGTGTAGAATACACATATCCGTTTTATACCTAAAATGACCCAATTAAACCCAAAACAGACCAAAAATGACAAAATTATGCTTGTATTTGTGTTTTGTGTATGCAGGTACGGATAAGTCAAAAATCATAAGAAAACAGTCAAAAACAAGTAAGCACGGACACGAGAATCAGAAGAGTTCAAAAAGAAGCCAAAGATTCAAAACCGAAGCTAGAAAAGTCAAGTCCTCAATTAAATCATGGTCAACAAAAGTCAACAAGGCCCAAAATATTCCACTTAAGCCCCTCAAGTTTCACAAAGTCCAAGAATAGCCCCTCTCCTCTTAATGGGCCATACCCGGATCCTTAAGCCCAAAACACTAGTCCATTTACCTTTTCTATAAACCACAAGGACCATTGTTGCCATTTCTAAAACAATTTATTACACTTGAATTGTTATAAAGAAAGAGAGGGACCATTTGTGTTACAATTCCAAAGTTTAAAACTTATTACCCGTTTTTCAGTTGTAAAAAGGCGCCAAGGGTTTTTGTACTATTCATTGTCTTCTCCAAAATTTACCATGGATAAACTAGAGGGCAAATCAAAATTAAAGGGTACGGCAGTCAATTCAAAGGCTCATGAACACAAACCCAGGGTCAAATCAGTAATATCAAGAGCTCTAATTGGTCTACTCAAGCACAAAGCTACGTGGCTATGAAGAAAGCACAAGGAGATGTGGGATTTTGCCTGGAATCACTCACACAAGTAGCACAAAGGTGTCACATCAAGGATTGCCAGCTTGGCAATCCGTGTGACTACCTTGTGATCCAACGGCCAAAACTATTGATCTAATGATTGAAGAAATGAAGGGCACGGATTGAGAGGCACGTCTAACTGATTTTGATGCTAGAACCTTCTTGGAGTGCTATAAATAGAGGCCACTTCTCACACACAAGGGAGAGTAGTTTTTAGGAAGTAGTAGCTTAATTTAAAATTTTAGCTTAATTGTTTTAGCTTGTTTTCCTTAAAATCGTTTTGTAATCTCTTTTCAGTAATGTAATCAAGGTTTCTAGTTAATAAAATTCAGTGTTTACTTTAAATCTTCTTAAATCTCTTTTATATAAGCTCTTAATAAGCAAACTGTCTCATAAGCTTTCTATAAGCTAATCAGCTCTCAAGAGTCTATAAGCTCTTGATTTGAGCTTAATAAGCCTTAATCATACTCTCACTTAAATAATTAGTTAAACTACCTGTGCATTTAAGTGGAAAGTTTTTGGAAGTTGGTTGTAATGGAAAACCAAGAGGGATTTTACTTCTAGCTTATTTATAAGCTAGAAGAGCTTGTTGATTAGCTCTATGAGCACTAGCTTCTGTTCTTGCTGAAGCTCATTGTAAGTTCTCCTTTAGATTTCACTTTCACTTAATTTTTAGCTTAATATTAGATAATCTGCTTATTCTTGCTTATTTGCTTATTATAGTTGCTAATTTGTGCTTATTACTCTTTCATTATGCTTATTAGTCATTAATTTTCATCTGTTTTTAGCTTATTAGTTATAGATCTTTAGATTTACTCTTCTGTCATAAAAACTCATAAAAAACCAAAAAAAAGTAGCATTATCTTAGATCTTAAGTTTTAGGTTAAATCAGTTGTTAGATCATGTTAATTAAGTTGGTTATAAGCTATTAATAATCTGGTTGTTAAGGTTTAACCATTAGTTTTCATTTTAAAAAGCTTTTTCAAATTTGTCAAAATCTTAAAGGGGTGTTTGGTTTAAGCTAGTTTGACCATAAAAAGTCAAAGATATTTGGTAATTTTACTTGAGTCAGCTGAGTTTTTATAAGATAACAAGTTTTTAAAAGATTTGAGTACTTAGTTTGAATTTAAAATGATTTTGTGGCTTAATTTTCTCATTCCAGCACCAGGGCACTTATTCCTTTTCTTTTTGATTGTAAAAGTTTGATCCAAGCCTTAGAAGGCTTGGATTTGGATTGCTAAGTGTTTGTGCACTCTCATTTAGAAGGTTTAATGAAGTAGAAGCTAAGTTGTGTACCTGCAATTTGGTTTTGCACTTCTGTCAAGTGCATCAGCACCAACAGCAGTATTAACAACAGTTAATACTGCCTACTTTATCCTTGCTTTTAGTTTAGCTTAAGTAGACCTTAGGTTCTTAAATTTTAGTAGCTTAAAGTCTAGGTATAGCTTATCATAGATTAAGCCTTAATTAGCATTTTCTAGCTTATTTACCTAGCTTAAATTTGCTGTCAAAAGTCACTAAAAAGCTTAAAAAAACCAAAAACAGTACTAAGTTTAAGTAGCTTGCTAAATTTAGATTTCTAGCTTATAGGTTTAGAATTTTTAGGTTAGATTAGTAGTTTATAAGCTGTTTACTTAGTTTTCAAAAGCTTAATGGTTAGTTTAGCTTATTGAGCTCCTTAGCTTAATTGGATTTCTTGCACTTTAGCTTATTTCCTGAGTTTACCTCTTTCATCATCAATTTCAGTTGGAATTTAATGTTACTTAGTTAAGTAGCTTTTCACATTTAGATTAAGCACCTCATAAGCTGTCTAGAACATCTTTCCTTTTTCATTTTGAGCTTAATTTGAGCTTTTCACAAGCTTTATAGTAAAATCATAAGATAATGCCTCTTTTCTGAGGACAGCTTATAAATAAGCTGTTCTAGAGCTTATTAGTGTTTTTCATAAAAAAATTCGTATATTAAAAGTGCTTATCTTAAGTAGCTTATTAACTTTGTTTTTCAAAATTTTGCAAAAAACAAAACAAAAAAAGGGGAAGTCAGGGAAGTGGGGTTGAGCCTAGACTCGAACCCCCGACCTCAACCCAACCTCACCCCTTATAACACACACTCACTACCGCTGCCCTAGGGTCTTTTTCGTTTTATACTTGCAACATTTAATATATAAGGCCTTTTAGCCCAAGTAAGCTTATAAGCTGTTTTCAGCTTATTTAACAACTTATTCGAAAAGCTGTTTTTGTGTTTTTATTTTTCTTAGATAGGTAATTATCTTAGCTACTTTTCATAATTTTTCTAGAATTTTTACTAAAAGTTTAGTATTTTTAATCTTTTATTTTCTTTTAAAACTTTAAAAAATCATAAAAAATAGAAAAATAATTTGAAAAATAAAAATCTTTTTTTATAAAATTTTCTTTTGTCATTAAGTTTGTAGGAAAAATAGTTTCACTTTCGTAGGGTCTATTTTGCAAAGACTCATCTTTTTAAAGAACGGGTTTCGTTCGTATTCTCGGTTTTCAATTTTAACCCTCGTTTTAACTCCGTTTTCACTCTAGTTTTTTTAACTTCGTTTTTAGTCAATTAGAATACATTTAAAAAGAAAAATAAAAATTAGGTTAAATTTTGTAGAATTTAGGTTTTTGGCCTTAGTTTTAGTGTCTTGTTTTGCGTTTTTGATTAAAATTTTTAATTGTTGTTCTTTTTTAGTAGATATAGATCATCAAAAATATCCTTGCTACATTCAAATCAGGATCCGAACTTAAACGTGGTTTCAATTTCACTAGTCATTGGGGATAACGACCCGAGTGATCATACTTACCCGGTTAAACATACGTATATTATATATATTATATTATTTTTGTAAGTCTTAACTTTTTATCATAGTTAAAGGTGAATAGTTGGAATTTACCTAAGTAGTATTTTTATTATATATTTTATAGGTACGTAAAACTGCAATCAGTTTTTGGCGCCGTTGCCGGGGACTAGTGTTTATGATTCCTACGTTTTGTGTTTGTTGATTTGGTTTGAAGATCCTTTCGTCCTCGAAAGTTTCATTCTTGTTTTAAAATTCAAAAGTAAAAAAAAATAAAAAATTATAAAATATAAAAAGTAAAAAATATTTTCCTTTTCTTTTTAGTATAAGTAAAAGATAATATAAAAAAAAATCAAAAACATAAAAAAATTGTCCTTTAAAAAAAAGAAATAAAATAAACAAAGTTGGTAATCGAACACCAACATATAATATCTTCTATTGAGATATTATCATTTCAATTTCCGGTGAACTTGTAATTGTTCCAAATTCGTAATCATAGATTTAACACTTGCCATTTGTGTCTCTACCAAGTACGGCTCACCTTGAAAAGCAATTTTCAAGAGCTACCGTGAAGTAGTTGATTATTTGGTTTAAGTCTCTTCCGTGTAACCGTTAAAATTCATTGTTAAAAAAAAAATTAGTGTAAAAGTTTTGCTTTTTGATTTTTAGTTTTTCTTTTTTTATGCGCACTCGTTCGCAATCTCGAAGACGTCGACAACAACAAACTTTTCCGGTAGAACCAATTGTTGAACAAAACGTTGTTCCAATGGCCGACAATCAAACGATGGCCCAAATGTTACAAGCACCTATCGAAGGTTAACAAGGTCACTTCAACGTTTAGACATCCAGAAGTTCCAAACACTTCGGTAAAGCTTTTGCTTTTTCCTTTTTCTCTAGACGGTGAAGCCCGAGATTGGTTAGACAAGGAACCTCCAAGATCAATTCTCACATGGAACGACCTTTTTCAAATTCATAAATCAATCCTTCCCACTCTTCAAAAACCACTTACGTATCGGAATGAGATCATTACTTTTTATCAAAAACCAAACGAAGCCTTTAATGAAGCATGGGAACGTTTTAAAGGACTCCTTCGTCAATGTCCTCACCATGGCTTTTCGAAACTACACCAACTCGATACTTTTTACAACTCTTTGAATTCAAACGATCAAGATGCCTCTAGGTTCGGCAGCAGGTGGCAATTCTTAGACAAGATGCCTCAAAGAAGGTTAGCGATTAATGAAAGTAATCAAAAGTTCGTTTACATCAAGAAGTCTGCTAAATGAGTTTCAAGAGTGAGTAACAGATGCTCCTCTTTCTAATTCCTTCACCTTCTAATAAAAATCTTTCGTAATGCAGACAAATAGCCGCTTCTCTTAAGGATAAGATGACTATCAAGATAAACCAAATGATGAATCAAATGAAAGCTTTAGTTGTTACTACTCCCGCACAAGTCAAAGCGGTTGAGGAAGTATGTGTTACTTGTGGATCGAATCACAATTTTACCCATTATCCGTTAACTCAAAGTGGAAACGATTTTCCCGTTTTTCATGACAACATCCAACAATTTCAACAAACTACAGCTGTTGGTAATTTTCTCTAAAGAAACCAACCTTCTAATTTGGCAAGTCAAATGAGACCACCGGGTTTCAATCAACCAAATGTCCAAAACAACCAAAATTGTTACCAAGGAACCAATTCTAATTTCAACCAAAACTGTGGAGGTAATTTTAATCAAAACCGTCCCAACAATCAAGGAGCCGTTTACCAAGCACCACCATACCAACCTCCAACAAATCAACCTTTGGTTAATCAAGCTTTACCTCCCGTTTCACAAACTCAAGGAGTGTCCAAAACTGATTTTGAAAGTTATGCTAAAGCAAATGATGCGAATATATGAATAAAAAAAAACACTTTTGCAAAGAAGTTGTATAAGTTTTCAAAGAAACCAAAATATTTCAAAGAAGTTTACATAATGATTCTCAAAAGAACAAGATGATTTCAGAAATGATCTCGGTTTCATGCAAAGTTATCATAGTCAACCCAACCTCAAGTTCAAGTTCCTTATACCCACGCAATTACTATTCCAAATCCTAGTAACGAAGCGATAAGTGCTTAATTACACATATCTTTTTACCTCTAAAAACGAGCTTAAAGAACCAAAAACAGACAAAAACTGCCAATATATGTTGGTTTTGCATTGTATTGTGCGGAAGTGGATACACATAAGGCAGAAAACCAAGCCAAAATGACAAAACTGAGCATGGAATGGAAAAGACTGTGCAAAATCAATCAAAGTCCAAAATGCAAAGTCAGAGTCAATACTGAAGAATCAGCAGTCAAACCGGAGACGGAACTGAAGAATACTATTGAATGCAATCTTTACCCATCTGATGGGCCGGGAAAGCCCAATAGTATATCTATGAAGACTGTGAAGACTTTGAAGGCCCAATCCTAGCCCAGTTACAGCCAATCTCAGCCATTGTACACACAAAACCCACTCCATAACCTTATTGGGCTTGAAAAAGCCCAATAACCAAACCCAAACCCAGTGGGCCCAATACAAACCCAAGCCCAACAAAAGCCCACATTCAATTTTTATAAACCTTAGGGACCAAAATTGCCAAGTTTTGAAAGTTGTTTTATTAAGAAAAATAGGAAAATAAAACACAAGGGCTAGTTTTGCAAATTGCTTAAACCTTCTTTATTTCTTTTAAGTTAAAACAGCAGGGACCATTTTTGTAATTAACCAAAACCTCTTTTAAATCTTTTAGTTATAAACCACAAGGACCATTTGTGTTACTTTCTAAACTTTGTTATAACTAAAACTCGGGCCAAAAGAATATGAAAAGAGTACCAAACATGGGGGACCATTTTTACATCATCTCCAAACTTTCCTTTTAAAATCCTGCAACAACCCGTACCTCAACCCACTTGGCGCCAAAACCAAACCACCCTCTCCCCCTGTTTTCAGCTCCAAACCACCTCTCCAGTACACCTCTACAGCTATCCCTCACCTATCCCCACTCAACCCAACCCTTATAACCCTGCCATGATGGCAATCTCACAAACCCACAACCAATCGATGGCTGAGATTGTGTATAAAGTGAAGTTAAGGGCTAGGATTGCAAGAGGGACTTTCTACACACATAACAAACACAGCTAGCACAAAAGAAGACCTTTGGGACTTCTATAAAAGAAAAGAAAACCAATCCGAAGTGCAACACACCTTTTTTATGTTTTTAGTTTAATTGTAATTTCAAGTCTTTCTTTTAATCATCAGTGTAATTGAGCTTTATTTAAAAGTTTTTGTTGTAATTTTCTGTTTATTAATAAAAAATGTAACGAGTTCTGATGAACCCATTGTTCGAAATTTAAAGTTAAATTTTATTTGTTTAAATCTGTTTAAGTTGTTTAAAAAAGTGTTAAAAGTTAGCAAACTTCACTTATAATACCCTTTCTCAGCCCTCATTTACATAAAACTCAGTTAAAAATCAATTTTTATATATTTAAGGGGTGTTTGGTTTAGTATGAAAATGGGTCATTTTGGGTTTTGCATGGGTCAAGTTCACTCAGCCAACTTTGGCTGAGTGTGTGATGTTAATTAAGCCACTTAAATTACCAATTTTGGTTTGAAAATAAGTTTTTAGGTTTATTTTAGATTCTGTCAAATTTTCAAAAAGCCAACTTGAGCTTAAAGGCTTAAGCTGCTTATGCAGCTTAAGCACACTATTTGTGTGCTTGTTGTTGTTGTTTCTAGCAATTAAACCAATCACTTGTTCTGTCCTTTGTATTCACCAAGTAAAACCAAGTTGGTTTATTTAGATTGTAATAATTTTTGAAAGCAGCCAAGTTTAAGCCCCATTATCAGCAGCTTTAACCAAGCCTTAAGCTCTCATATTTTGAATATAAGCTTAATTACATCCCTTATTAATCTGTTTTTGGTTTATTTTGTTTAATAAGCTCTTATGAGCTTATTATGATAAGCCAAAAAGCCCTTTAGGCCTGTTTTGAACCTCCCCTGGTGCTGAGCACCATTATTTAGCCCATCTTTTCTAGCTTATTTAATATTAAGCTACATGTTTTTATTGCTTATTATAATAGTTTGTAGGTATAGCTTCTAGGCTTAGCAGCTTATTGCCTTAGATATATAGTAATATATCTTAATTTATGCCTAAAAATTACCCGATTTCTGTCTTTTATATAAAACTGTTAGAAAGACTTATTAAGAACCCCAGCTTATCATAGGCTTTTATTTTTAGTAACCTTAGCTTGTTATTAGGACTCCTTGGCCTTATTAGATATTCCCATAGTCATAGCTTTATTTTGTAAGCTTAAATCATAAAAAGAAAAAAAAATAAGCACATAAGCTTCATATAAGCTGCTTCCAACAAACCTTAATTTCTAGCTTATTTAGTCATCTCACCTTATACACCTTTTATGAAAAATGTTCACCTAATTCCACCTTTACAACTTAGCCTTTTATTAGCTTTTGCATAATAGCCAGTTTGGACCCACCTTGCAGTCGGGGTCCACCTCAGGGACCATTTATGTAATTTTCTTTTTTAGTGTTAACATTGTTAGTCCCTGTGGTTAGTTAGCCGGTTACCCTGTTAGTCCTTATCTCCTTTACCCTGTTAGTCCATTAATATAACAGCAGTTAACTTTTAGTTAATAAATTAATTAAGGGTGGCAATTTCTTAGACAAGATGCCTCAAGAAGGTTTAGCGATTATTGAAAGCAAGTCAAAAGTTCGTTACTCAAGGAGTCGTGCTAGTGATTCAAGAGTGAGTACGGATGCTCCTCTTTCTAATTCTTCACTTTCTAATAATTCTTTCGATATGCAATAAATAGCCGCTTCTCTCGAGGATAAGATGACTATCAAGATGAAACAAATGATGAATGAAATGAAAGCTTTAGTTGTTACTACTCCTGCACCCGTCAAAGCAGTTGAGGAAGTATGTGTTACTTGTGGATCAAATCATAATTTTAACCATTGTCCGTTAACTCGAGGAGGAAACGATTTTCCTGTTTTTCAAGACAATATCCAACAATTTCAACAAACCACAGCCGTTGGTAATTTTCTCCAAAGAAACCAACCTTCCAATTTGGCAAGTCAAATGAGACCGTCGGGTTTCAATCAACCGAATGTTCAAAACAACCAAGGAAACCAAAACCGTGGAGGAAATTTTAATCAAAACCGTCAAAACAATCAAAATCAAGTTTACCAAGCACCACCATATCAACCACCAACAAATCAACCTTTGATTAATCAAGCTTTGCCTCCCGTTTCACAAACTCAAGGAGTATCCAAAACGGATTTTGAAAGTTATGCTAAAGCAAATGATGCGAACATGAATAACTTGCAAATGAAGTTGGATAATTTTCAAAGAAACCAAAATGATTTTCAAAGAGTTTACAATGATTCTCAAAAGAAACAAGATGATTTTCAAAAAATGATGCTCAGTTTCATGCAAAGCTATCACACCAACCAACCTTCAAGTTCAAGCTCTTTACCTAGCAATACCATTCCAAATCCAAGAAACGAAGCCAAGGAAATTACAACTCGTAGTGGTGTTTCATACGATGGACCTCCGATTCCATCGCCGGTGGTGGAAAAGGAAAGTGAGGTGACAAAGGATACGGAGCTACCGAGCACCAAAGACATCCAACCTCCTCCATTGGTCCAAGAACAAACCAACTAGTACAATGAACCAATCGATGAACCTGCTTTCGTTGTAACAAAGACAAACCTTAATCTTGCCTTACCCTTCAAGACTTGCAAAAGAGAAGATTTGTGAAAAGGATGATATCCTAGCTTTAAAGTTTATGGAAATTTTTCTTTTTTTATCCGTAATCTTCACTGTGAGCTAAGTTTCGCGGGATGTCTCAGTCATATGCAAAGTTTGCTCGATGCTTCAAAAAGATGTTAAATAACAAAGAAAAGTTAATTGAGTTGACCAAAACGCCATGAATGAAAATTGTAGTGCGGTTGTCCTTAAAAAGCTTCTAGGAAAAGCTAGGTGACCCTGGTCGATTTCTCATTCCATGTGAATTTTTTTAGAGTTGATAGTTTACCCAAACCCTAGCCTTGCCGATTTAGGTGCTAGGTCTCAATCTTATGCTTTATCTTTGGAAAAAGCGTCAACTCTCAGGCTAACCGAACAAATAATGGTATTAGATTTAGGCCGGACCGTACAATTTCCAAACCAACCGGTGTAGCTGAAAATGTTTTTGTCAAAGTAGGGAAGTTTTACTTTCCCGCCGATTTCGTTGTTCTTGATTTTATAGCCGATCCTCGAGTACCGTTGATACTCGGGCGACCCTTTCTTAGGACGGCTCATGCTTTAATCGATGTTTACGAAGGAGAGATTACTCTTAGAAATGATGATCAATCGTTAACCCTTAAATGTGGTGATGCACCTTCCATTTCATACAACAATCTCGAATCGTTGAAGAAAGTTGATCTCATTGATGTCACATGTGAAGAGTACTCACAAGAAGTACTTGGATTTTCTGATTCCGTTGCTTACAACAATCCTTCTCCGTACTTCGATCCGATTGTTTCTAACTTCTCTCCCAACACTTACTCCTTTTGATGAAAGCGATTTTCTACTCTTTGAAGAAGCCGATGCTTTCATAGCAATCGATGATGAACCAGTTTCACCAGTTTTCAATGCTACATACTACGATCCCGAGGGTGACATTCTCATTCTTGATGCACTTCTCAACAGTGATCCATTACCTTCACCAGACCAAGGAGATTACTACCCAGATTTAAAAAAGATCTTAAAGTTGTTGAACCAAAAGAGTCTTCACTTGAACCAAAAGATGAAATTCCCGAAGTCGAGCTTAAAGAGTTACCTCCGCATCTCGAGTATGCGTTCTTAGAGGAAAATAACAAACTTCCAGTCATAATTTCAAAAGATTTAAGCCAAGAAGAAAAGACCTCACTCATTAACGTTCTCAAAAACCGAAAACAAGCAATCGCTTGGAAACTTTCTGATATCCGAGGCATAGATCCAGAGTTTTGCTCTCACAAAATCCTTTTAGAAGATGATTACGAACCTTCAGTCCAAACATCAAGGAGGTTAACACTAAACTCCACCGACGTCATCAAGAAAGAAGTAGAAAACTTCTTGAGCACCCCCCCCCCCCCCCCCCCCGCCCCCCCCTGGATTGATTATATCCGAAATTTTTCGGTTAGTCCATGGATTGTCCGGTCCATTGGGTTCCTAAAAAGGTGGTATGACGTTGTCACAAACGAAGAAAATGAGCTGGTGCTTACAAGATTAGTCACGGATGGGAGAGTTTGCATCGCGACTATCGAATAAGTTAAACGAATCATCTTGTAAAGACCATTTTCCGTTACTTTCATGGACCAAATGTTAGCAGCGATTTAGCGGCAACGAGTTTTATTTTTTCTGGATGGTTTTTCAGGGTATTTTCAAATCCCTACTTGATCCTAAAAGATCAAGAAAAAACTACTGTTACGTTGCCCATACTGAACTTTCGCGTACCCGTCGTATGCCATTCCGGATTGTGCAATGCTCCAGAACTTTCCAACGTTGTATGCATGGCCATTTTTCACGAATGATAGGAAAAACGATGGAAAGTCTTTAGGGACGATTTTCAGTTTTTGGAGATTCTT
The DNA here is from genome assembly GCA_026074375.1 of Tanacetum coccineum. Lineage (NCBI taxonomy): Eukaryota > Viridiplantae > Streptophyta > Magnoliopsida > Asterales > Asteraceae > Tanacetum > Tanacetum coccineum. Next base: position 86,648 of record BQNB010003406.1, read on the forward strand.
TTTCCTCGTGTCTTGCCAATTTAGATAGAATGCTTAAAAGGTGTGAAGACACCAAATTAGCACTAAATTGGGAAAAGAGCCATTTCATGGTTAAAGAAGGCATTGTTTTAGGACATAAGATCTCTAGAAAAGGAATTGAAGTCGATAAGGCTAAAGTTGATGTAATTTCTAAGCTTCCTCACCCAACGACCGTCAAAGGAATTCGAAGTTTTCTCGGGCATGCTGGATTCTATCGAAGATTTATCAAGATTTTCCAAAATCTCTCGACCCATGACCCATCTCTTAGAGAAGAACACTCCTTTCATTTTTTCAGAAGATTGCATTCTAGCCTTTCAAACATTGAAAAAGAAGTTGACCGAAGCTCCAATTCTCATTGCTCCGAATTGGGACCAACCTTTTGAAATCATGTGCGATGCAAGTGATTATGCAATAGGTGCGGTCCTAGGACAAAGGATTGAGAAGCATTTCCGACCAATTCATTACGCTAGCAAGACGATGACTGAAGCAGAAACGAATTACACAACAACCCCGAGGAAAGGAGATTGCTGGCAGTAGGTTATGCTTTTCAAAAAGTTTCGATCATATCTAAATCATGAACAAGAGTGTTGTTTTACACGGGACCACTAGCTGTGAAATACCTCTTCACAAGAAAGAAGCCAAGCAAGATTGCTTCGAATTTTTAGTCTTACTTCTTCAGGAATTTGATTTTAAAGTTATCGATACCAAAGGTGCTGAAAACTATGCAGCCGATCACCTCTCTCGTCTTGAAAACCCTTACGAAAATGTTTTTGATCCAAAAGAGATTACCGAGACTTTTCCTTTAGAGACTTTAAGTGTGTTAACTTCTAAAGACCAAAGTACCCCGTGGTTCGCCGACTTTGCTAACTACCACATGGCGGGAAATTAATTAAAAAAAGGAATGTCGACTCAAGAGAAAAATAAGTTCTTTAAAGATGTAAAACATTACTTCTGGGATGACCCTTTTCTTTTCAAGACTTGTGCGGATCAAATAATCCGAAGGTGTGTAGATGGCAAAGAAGCTCTCGAAATTCTCGAAGCTTGTCATAGTGGACCCACCGGGGGACACTATGGTGCCAACTTTACCGCCAAGAAGGTTTTTGATGCCGGTTTCTTTTGGCCTACCATTTATAAGGATGCCTACGAATTTGTCAAATCTTGTGATGCTTGTCAAAGACAAGGCAAAATCTCTCAACGTGATGAGATGCCTCAAAATGCAATACAAGTTTGTGAGATTTTCGATTTATGGGGAATTGATTTTATGGGACCTTTTCCGTCATCTAGGGGTAACAAATATATTCTAGTAGCCGTCGATTATCTTTCCAAATGGGTTGAAGCGAAAGCGCTCCCCAGAACGATGCGTAGGGGCTATTGTTAAGTTCTAAAACCTTTTCTCCCGTCTCGGTGCTCCGAGAGCAATCATAAGCGATCGTGGGACCCAGTAGTTGTTAAGTTCTTAAAATCCCTTTTCTCCCGATTCGGTGCTCCGAGAGCAATCATAAGCGATCGTGGGACCCATTTTTGTAACGACAAATTTGATAAAGTTATGTCTAAATATGGTGTCACCCATCGTCTTTCGACTCCTTACCATCCTCAAACGAGTGGTCAAGTTGAAGTCACGAATCGAGGTCTCAAAAGAATTTTGGAGAGGACGGTCGGAGAAAACCGTGCCTCATGGTCCGACAAACTAGATGATGCATTATGGGCTTTTAGAACCGCTTACAAGACTCCATATTGGGCTCTCAAGCATGCCAACTTCGATTTAAAGACCGCGGGCGATCATCGAAAGCTTCAACTTAATGAACTTAGCGAGCTTCGTGATCAAGCTTACGAGAATTCACTAATCTACAAGGAGAAGACAAAGAAGCTACACGATTCCAAGATAAAGAATCGAATCTTCAATGTTGGTGATCAAGTCCTTCTTTTCAACTCCCGATTAAAGATTTTCTCCGGAAAGCTCAAGTCCCGATGGTCCGGACCTTTCACAATCACCGAAGTTTATCCTTATGGCACTGCCAAGTTGTCTCATGCCGATGGTTCTAATTTCAAAGTCAACTGCCACCGTTTGAAGCACTACTATGGAGGGGATACACCACCATTGGTTATCCCGGACCTCCAGACTTTCCCTAAGGACAACTAAATTCAGGGATCGAGTCGAGCTTGCGACTCGGTGACCAAAAACAAGCCGCTTCGTGGGAGTTCACCCCATGCTTATCCTTTCTATTTTCTTTCTATTTTCTATTATCAAATGTGTTGTGTTGAGAGAGGCTTGTACTCTCTCTGATTTCTCGATATTTGTGCTTGTTTGTTGTGATTTTTGCAGGATTCTCCCAACAATTTCTTTGAAGCCTCTCGTGTCCGGTTGATTTGTTTCCCGTTCTACTCGAGCTTCTCATCCTTTGTGTGAATTTAGTTTGGGGAGATCCATATCCTTTCATCTTATCGATTAACGTTTATCTTTGCATACTTTATAAACGGCTTAGATTTTCGTAGAAACCCGACTTTAAACATTGAGGACAATGTTTCGTTTTAGTTTGGGGAAAGAAATCTATCGATTTGATGTTGCTTGCTTATTGTTTTGTTCTCACGTACCCGTTTTTCCCATAAAAATACCAAATATTTTAAATTTTTTAGTCAAAAAAAAAAAAAAAGTAAAAAAGTGTTAAGACATGAATGTAGGTTTTCCGTTGGTAAGAATAAGAAGTAATTTTTAACCCGATCGTACGTGTAGAGTTCTAGCTTTCTCCCTTAACAATTAATGATAATAGTTTGTGCTAGTCTCATGAAGACTTTAAATATGCTAGACTTGAAATCATTAGTAAAAGAAGACTTGTGCTAATCTCAAGTAGATTTTAAATATGCCGAGTTGGATTTTATATAGGCTAAGTATTTGCAAATTTCTTTTGTAAAGAATAAGAGATGATAGTGTTGTTTACGAATTAGGATGCTAAACAAAGTTTATTTGGAAAGCTTAAAGGCTTATAAGAATAACTTGTGATTTTTCTTCCCAGAAGCTCTTAAAATGATTAATTATACGTGTTCTCTTTAATTTTTGCAAATTAGAGTTTTACTCTTAAAAGTCTAATCAACATATTCAGAGAAAAAAGTTTTTATCATTGGTAAACAAGAATTTTACTTCAAGTTTATACTTTGGTTTTATAAATACGAAATTTTTACTATTTAAAAAAAAAATCTATAAAATATCGTTGGTGAATAAAAAGGATGCAAGTTATAAATCCTTAAGTGATAATAATTAATATGCAAACTCCATCGCAATAAAGTACATGGGCATTTGTCGGTTCGCTCCCGATGTGACATCGAAAGAAAGGCACAACCAATGTTACAGCCTTCTAAAAAGTCAAGGAAACTACCGAAGTCAAAATATGTTTGCTACATCTTGTCGGAGGCGTGGCCGATGTTGTAGCCTTCTAAAGGACTGAGGTTTAATAATGTTGCTTAATTTTTGTCTTACTTGTGCTTAAAGAGCCTAAGGGATATGGTGCAAATAAGATTGTCCATGCATGCTTAAAGAGCCTTAGGGTATATGACAGTGAAAGGTGCCTTGTTAAAGTAGCCTAATAAAAGCCCAAATTTTGGTTGCCTCATGTGGACTTAATTCTTGATGACATTGATCTTTTGAAAAGGGCTAGCAGCTAATTATTTGCGTTCTTACCATACACGCTTTAATTTTGAATTAATAAGTATCGAAACAATCATAAAGAGCCTTCGGGTATATGACTTAAGTAAAATCTGAGAAACAAAAGTAGATATTTGCAGGAGAAAAAAGTAAGTAACACAATTAGTATTTATGATATTGTTAGTGTCATGACTTGTAATATAACAATGATGATCTTGTTTATTAAGCTTAACAGATGTGAAAAGTAAAAAATCGGGATGATGAAAGTTAATCTTTAGACGACTTTATCGTATGCTTTATTTGATGATCCTAAAAGTTACCGATGAGGTAATGAAAACAATACTTTGTCAACATAAATAATTTGTATTAGGTAATTAATTATCAAGAAAAAATCATAAAAATAGAAAATCTTTAGAAAAGGAAAATCGGGTGTGTTATAACTTGAAATCTTCATTAATTCTCTCAACAAAAAATCTTTGCTAGCTTATCAAAGGTTTTATGTTTGGGGAATTTTCTCGAGTAATTGGTTATAACATGTGATATTGCGTGAGGACACACAATCGTTTAGTTTTGGGAAATTTTGATAAGTGTAGATACACCATATCCATTAGTACCTAAATACCCCAATAGAAACCCAAAACAGACCAAAATGGCAAAATATGCTTGATTGTGTTTTTGTGTGTGCAGGTATGGATCAGTCAAAAATCACAAGAAAACAGTAAAAAACGGGCAAGCACGACACGAGAATCAGAAGAGTACAAAGCCGAAGCCAGAAAAGTCAGCCACATCAAATCATGGTCAACAAAAGTCAACAAGGCCCAAAATATTCCACTTAAGCCCCTCAAGTTTCACAAAAGTCCAAAAATGTCCCCTCCTCTAATGGGCCTTACCCGGATCCTAAAGCCCAAAACCCTAGCCCATTTATCTTTTATAAAAACTCCAAGGACCAAACTTGCATTTTCCCAAAGTTGTTTATAACTAGAAAAGAAGAAAGGAATGAAAGGGACTGAAAGTGTCAAAAGGCCAAAGTAATAACAGTTTTAAATGTCCAAAAAAATGGCGCGAAACCATTATACTATTTACTCGCTCCGTCTCCTCGTGTTTACCCCAAGTTCAAAACATTGGGCTTTTTCCAAATTGAGGTCAGGAAAGTCAACTTTCAAGTGATCGTTTACAAGATGGCAATGAGAGATTATTCAATCAGGCTCTAATATCCCTCTACCAAGCTCATGCCACGCAATCAATGAAAAGAAGCACATAGTAGTGGGTTTTTGTATTTATTCTAATATCACATCACAAAAGAAGCACAATGTCACATCAAAGGAATGCCAGCCTGGCAATCCTCAGGTGTCCACAAATCAATCCAACGGCTATGAATAAATTCCTAATGATTGGTTGAGATTGAAAGTTTGGAGAGCAAGGCAAGAGGCTAGAATCTTCCAAGGCAGCCTATAAATAGGCCTCACTTCTCACACACACACCATCTAGTTTATAAGTAATTTTAGTCTAGCTAAGATTCGTATTATTTTAAATTAATTTTTTCTTTTTAAGTAATGTAATCAGTTTTCTTTAATAATTGAAATTCATTTTTAGTATTTTAAAATCTCATTTTTAAGCCTCGCAGTTTAAAGTCATAAGCTCTCTAAATAGCCAAATTGTTCAATAAGTTAATAAAAGCTCATTTAAATAATAAAGCTCTTTCAGTCTATAAGCTGAAAAAGCTTATTTAATTCAAGTTATTAATCTACCTAAACCTTAAAACATTTAACTTACATGAATTCGTATTGGATTAGAGCTTTTGGAAGGGGATCTTAACTTGGAAAGAGATCCCGAAGGACTTTTACCCTAGCTTATTAATAAGTTAGGGAGCTTGTAGCTGCCTTAATTGGTACCTCTTGTTTAGCTAGAGGTGAATTGTAAGTTTTCCTTTAATTTCTTGCTTTAAATATAGTTTTATAGCTTTCTAAACTTAGATCTGCTTATTTGCTTATTGAATATGCTTATTAGTGCTTAGTTAGTATATTTTAGCTTAAGAATCATAGTGTGTTTTGTCTGTTTTTATTTTGTATGTCTTTTAGTTAGCTCTTTAGTCTTTCATAAATTTGTCTTAAAACCTCTAAAAAACCAAAATATATAAAAATATTTAGATCATAGATTAATGCTTTAATTAGTTGTTAAGTTTTGTAATTAAGTGTTGTTTTAAGCTAGTTTTTTATCTGGTATTTCATATTTGAGTTATTAGATTTCTCTTAAAAGAGCTTTTCTCAAACTGTCATACGTCCTTAAATGGGTTTTTTGGTTAGTGCATTTGTACCTCTAATAAGTCAATTTCGCTTGTTGCAATTTACTGACTCATCTGAGTTGTCATTAAGTTTAGTTTTTCAAGAGTTTTTTATAAGAGAGATGTGAAATTGAAAAAGTTATGGCTTATTATCTTTGTTCTAGCACCAGGGTACATTTTCCTTAAAATTTCCCTTGTGAAGTTTAGATCTAGGCCCTCCAAGGGTTAGATCCTGCTTGCATCTTGTTTATACACTCTAGTTGAGTGTGTTTAAGTGCAGGTTTTCCTTTAGGAAACCTGCACTTGTGAGTTGCACTAGTGCAGCTTACACCAGTACAAACTAGAAGTGCACCAGTACTAACTATAAAGTTAGTACTGCTGTCACAAGTTTGTACTGCTACCTTTAGTTAAGTTTTTAGTTAAGTCAAATTAGGATTTAGGAGCTTAAATTCAGGTAGGACTTAGATTAGTTATAGCTTAATATAGTTTAAGTCTTAAATTTTGTTTTCTAGCTTATTGTCTTAGCTTATTTTGCTGTCAAAAGTCATAAAAAAGCCCAAAAACATCAAAAACAGTAGGAACTTAAGTAGAATTTTAATTTGTTAATTTTAGCTAATGAATCTAGATTTTATAGCCTATATAGATGAATCATAAGTAGTTTAATAAGTTTTTTTTAAGTTTTAGAGTCTAGTTTAGTTTTTTAAAAGTTTTTAGCTTATTTGGAATTTGAGTTATTTGCTTATTTCCTGAGTTTGCTTGTTTCATGCTTAATTTCATTAGTTTAAAAGTACTTCTAGCTTAGTTTTCTTTGCATTTATAGATTAAGCCCATCATAAGCTATCTAGAGCACTTTTCCTTTTTCGAATTGAGCTTAATTTGAGCATTTTATAGTTGTTTAAGTGAAAATAAGCCCAAAACCTTAGTTTCTGTAACAGCTTATTAAGAAGCTCTTTTAGAGCTTATCTTTGAGTTTCAGACTATAGCGCTTTTGTTAAAATTGTTTCCCCTAGCTTATTTTATAAATTTGCTTCTTTAAGTTTTTGCTGAAAAGCACTTTTAATTTCAACTTATCTTTAAGCCTAAAATGGACTTTAGTTGTAGTCGGGGTTGATCCTCAGGGACCATTCTTGTAATTTTTCCGTTTTAGTTGTTTCTTAGTTAATACTTGCCCGTTAAATGCTTTAGTCCCGTTAATCCTTAAGTCTTTTACACAATTAGTCCCTAAGTTAGTTTTTAATTAGCTTTATATTTTTAATTAATAATTAGGGTTTAGTTTTAATTAGTTTAATTAGACTTTTATAAAAAGATAAAAATTAGGGCTTTTATTTTTATAAAATTTCTGCACACTTTCTTTATTTAGTGTAATTTTTATAAAAATTTTAGGACTTTATTTTTAATAGTTTTATTATTTTTATAGTTTTTAATTAGTTTAAATTTTAGAAAATTCATATCTTTTAAACTAAAAAGCCAAAAATAGTAATTTCTGTTTCTAAAATTTTCTTTTGTCATATCTTAGGTTTATAAATTTAGTTTACATTTTTAGGGATTAAAATTAGTTTACTTGCTTAATAGTCGCGTTTTATTTGTTTTCCGTATTTGATTAATTGTCCATTTTTTTAGTAGTCATAGCTTTCCAAATCAAATATCTTTGCTTAATTCAAATCAGAATCCGGACTTAAACGAGGTTTCAATTTCACTAGTCATTGGGGATAACGACCCGGGTGATCATACTTACCCGGTTTAATATACGTATTATATATTATATTATATATATTTTTGAGAGTGAATTTTATCAAGGGTAACTTGGTAATTTTCTTAATTACTCTCTTCTAAGTATCTATTATATATATATTTTACGTGTACAAAACATAATATCATCAATATCACCTTACACAAATGAAGGTCGACAACCCTATTCTCAAATACATCTCATAAACAACATCAATGTAGGTTGGGTGGGCCAAGGCTTGCTGTTAATTCCAAGAAAGTCCTCAGTTAGTTAGATGCAACTGCCACCAAGCAAACACCACCAGTCAAAAACTTCACAGCCTCACCCACAACACGCTCGTCTTCCAGACTAGTTCAAGAAGGATGAATTTGCACTATGCAAGTCACACCGAAAATGGTACTTATAGCGAACGATGCAGGAAAGTCAATAAGGGGGTTAAGGGTGATATGTTAGAAATCACATATCCTTTCTATATAAAAAATATCCTTAAAAAGATAAAATTGTGCATAAAATGCTTTATATTGGCTGTTTTGTCTTTATGATTCTGTGTAGGTAACGGATATTACAATAATAACAAGAAAACGGCTCAAAACGGACCAAAACACGACAGCGAGGAAACGTGATATAGTGCACAAGATCCCGAGGATTTGATAGCAAAAAGGGTCAAAAAGTCAACCCTTGGTCAACCATGGTCAACAAGTCAACTCTGGTCAAACTTATAAAGACAAAATTCCAAAATAACCAAAACAACCCCTTGAAATTAAACCAAAGTGCCAAAAGTCCCTAAAGCCCTAACAACCGTTATCTCTTTTTATAAAGAGATAATGGTCGTATCATTTCTATATATAACTCTATATAAACCTTTACTCGAGCCACATAAAAGATCCCAGGTCCAACGACCACCTCATGCCTCCCGAGTCAAACCCCTCCTATTCAGTTAAAAAAAGGCGGGTAATAACTTGTTACTGTTCATCGTCGTCTTCGTGAATTAACCCACCTCAAAACAAAGGGTTAATTCAAATTAACAGCGTGGATTAGTAATTCAAGCAACAAGCAGTGACGTGGCACAAAGAAACATCATTCAAGCTCCTCATTGGTCCAATCCCACAAAGAGTGGCACACGGCTAATGGGAAAAAGCACACCAATCAATGAAATTTGCATCATAAAACAATGCCAAAAGAATCATCAGGCTGACATAAAACGAATGCCATGTTGGCAAAATCTGTGTGCTCACTTAATTAATCCAACAACGGGTCATAAGGGATGGATCCAATATTGGCAAAGAATCAAGGTACGAGATTACAAGGACGTGTAACAACTCAATGCCTAGAACTTCACACCAAGCTCTATAAAAGCAACCTCACAGACCTTCATCACACACATTTAGGAGACTATTTTTCAGTTTTTTTCCAGCTTATTAAATTTAGCTTTTTCTTCTCAAAATATTTTTAGCTTAATGTTAGCATAATTAAATTCCTTTTCAAGTATTGTAATACGCTATTTTATTAATACAATTTAAGTTTCCTTTAATAAGCTCTTACTTTTCTAAAGCTCACCGTTTATTCACTTCCTGTTAATAGCTTTTTAATGTTTCCCATAAGCATCTAATTAAGCCATATTATAAGCTCTCTGAGTCCTCTAAGCACAGATTGAGTTTCAATTAGTCATCTAATACTTGAACAATTAACATCAGTCTATTACTTTGCTAAATATGGGATTAAGCTTTTTGGTGATGAGCAAGCAATGATGGCTCATAGGACTTGTATCGCTTATCAAGTGTAAGCTAGAGCTTGAAGAAGCGTCCTTGAGCTTTTTTTAAAGCCTTTGTTTAGCTAAGGCTTTTTTGTAAGTCCTTCTTTAAATTTCATCTCTTAGCTAATAATTGCATTTGCTTATTTTTACTTAATTAGTTTTAATTCTGTCTATTGTGCTTATTTGATATGAGTGATCATCTGTTTTCAACTATTAGCAAAGCTCAGATCTAGTTTTTTACATATTTTGTCTTAAAAATCATAAAAAACCAAAATATTAGCATAACTAATAGCTTATTGATTCTGGCTTATTTGATTAGTGTTATAAGTTCATCAGGTCTGTTAAAAGTTATTTAATATCTGGTATTTGATATTTGTGCTTTAAATCTCATTATCATAAGCTTATAATGGGATTTTGTAAATTAAAGGGGTGTTTGGCTATTGACAGTACTAACTAGAAGTTAGTACTGCCATAAGCCATTTGGCCTTTTGGATCAACAGTTATATCTCATAAGTAGTTTATATAAGCAGGATTTAGAGTAGCTTGTAGGTTTAATCAAGTTTTCATAAGGTTTTCTAGCTTTATCCTTGAATCTGTGGCATATAAGTCAGTAATAGTAGAATTTTTTAGCTTATTTGATTTCTAGCTGATTTAAGTGCTTCACTGTAACCATTGTTCGTTTACTTAATGTTTTATAAGGGATTAATAATCCATATCTAAGCCTGCCACTTTGTCAATAAAAGTTTGGGTCATATTTGTGCTAAATACACCAGATAGGAAAAACAGCAAACTTCATTTTCTTGTTAAAATTTTTTTAGTAGGTATAAGTTACTTTAGGTTTGATTTTCTTATTTAAGAAGGCTTTAGGTCATTAATCATTTGTCTCAACTTGATTTTTCAAAATAAGTACCAAGTTGCTTATCAGTTTTTAAAGCCATAAGTGTCATTATTTGTCTTTTCAAACAAAAACAAAAACTCAGATCCTACTGAGTAATTCAGTTGTTTTCAAAAGTCTTTTTCATTAAGCAAATTTCTTTCCAAACTCTTTTTCCCAAAGCATTTTCTAAGTAGCTAGTTGGTTCAATTTAAGTTTCAAAAAGCATTTGGTCTCAAGGATTTCTTTAGAAAACTAAAATTAAGCTCAAAGGTGCCTAAGGGACTGTTTGGCTATCAGTTACATAAAAAGAGCTATTTCTTTATATTAGCTATCCGCTTATTGTTATGGCTTATATAGGATTAAGTTTAGCTTTTTAGGTTAAGTAGAAATCAATTTTAGCTTTTTTAGTTTTTGTTCATTAGCTTATTTGAGCTAGTTAGCTTTTCTAGTGGTAAAATGATAAAGTGTTTTTAAGCTTTTTAAAAGCTTTCCTATCAATCTAGCTTTTTATCAAATGAGTCTTAATTTAGTTCTATTTGTGTTTTAGATATAGATTTGTTTATCTGATTTTTTTAAGCTTATTTATCTTTTCCCTTAGCTTATTTGTTCATTAAAATTGCCCAATTAGATAACTTTTTTAGTGTTTCGTTTAGTATAGCTTTTCTGTCCTTATTACTTATTCTAAAGAGCTTATTTGTAAGTTTATAAAAATAGTTGTTTTACAAAAGGTTGCTTATTTTAAGAGTGTTAAAACAGTTATAAAAAATGGAAAAAATAAAACACTTAGAAAGTGGGGAAGACCCCCCGGGTGAGCAAGGCTCGAACCCGGACCTCTACCCACCTTTACCAAGAATATTTAAACCTTCAAATAACACAAACAACCATCATGCAACACCTAACTCAACCGTTTATTATCTTCGCAACAATCTATCTTTTTTCCTATACACAAAGCCACTTATTCAATAAGCTGTGTTTCACCAACTTATTTTTTCCTAGATTCTTTCTAGTTTCAAGCTACATTTTATAAAATTTTTTAGAATTTTTATATTTAGTTTAGTAATTTTTAAACATTTATTTTTAATTAAAAACTTTAAAATTCATGAAAAAAGATAGAAAAATAATCAAAAAAAATATAAATCTTTTTTAGAAAATTTTCTTTTATCATATAGTTTCTAGGAAAATTAGTTTTACTTCTGTAGGGTTAAATTTGCAAAATTTCAATTTTTAAAGAACGGGATTCATTCCCGTTTACGTTTTTCTTCGTGCTTTTAAGCTTATTTCAACTCCGTTTTGTCTAGTTTTTTCTCTAAACTATACTTTTTATTAGGTCAATTAAGTCATTAAAAGTGGAAAATTCATTTTAGGTTTAATTTTTGGAAATTTAGGGTTTTAAATTCTCCATTTAGAGTTTTCCCGTTTTGCGTTTTTAATTAAAGTTTAATTTCTCGTTATTAAAGTTAGGTTTAATTATCCTTTAATTCGCTCACTTTTAGGATTTAAAAACAAATCAACTCTGAAACCAATTCAAAATCCATTGGTCCAAATAACAAAACGTGGTCTCAATTTTTTATTAAATCTTCGAGGAATACACGACCCAGGTAAATATCACACTTACCAGTAAATATACCATATTATTAATAATAATTGGTAAAAAGGAATTTTTACCTTTCTTTCTTTGTCCTGCAATGGTTAAAAGGTTTTTGGTAAATTCTATTATTGTTATTATAAACGTGGTATAAAACTTACACTTTACACATCAAGGGGTCAAGATGGTCCACATTTTCATGTACAAAACACAATGCCACAATCACCCATAAGACATGTGTCCCAACGTATGCCACAATCTTCACATCCCACTTATAAGGGTATCCCACCCAAACACATGCAACAACAAATGTATCAAGGAGAACCAACCCAATATACTCAACAACCCATGTATCAAAACAACTTGACACACCTCCCTACAACAACATGCTTCATCAACAGACATGTTCAACACCCTGATGACGCGAGTGTTAGACAAGAATAAGGATCGCAACTATAAGACGGTGGGTCAAGATATTTCAAAAAACCTTCGTGCCTTGGAGATTGACAAAGAGCATTTCGTAAAACGGATTGAAGACTACTATTGGTAGGAATATAGCTCGCTACTGATGTTTCTATACATGACCGGAAAGCGAACCCACATCCACACACATGGCAGTTCGAAAGTGCAGGACAGACGTTGAACAAACCAAAACAGCCACATGTTTCCAATCCAATGCGCTAACTGGAAAAATGAGTAGTCACGTGGTTTCAAACCAAATACAACATAACAGGTTGGCCAAACCTTAGGGATAAGTTTGTGGCCAGTTTTAGGCGATGCAAGAATATAGTGGAGACTAGGTTAATTTGCAGTTCATTAAACAAACATTCCTTGCAAACGTGACAAATGGTAACTTTTACGACAAACGACTTAAAAATATGGCAAGAACTTTAAAACTGATTTAGAGACTTCAATAAAGCAAATAAGCAGGCGAAGCCTCTATGCGTCGTACAGGAAATTTAACGTATCATACGTATAGAAAAATTAACCCTTTACTGTGTATAAAACGACTTCTGTATAAAAATAAAAAATAAAAAAAAAATCTCTTGGGCGTTTTTAAGATAGGGATGTGGGCCCACACACAGTTAAATCCTACGAATCAACCCCTGATTTATCGAGCTATTCGGGAAGATGATAACGAGACCAACGTCCCCTCGACGAAACCTAACAGAAAAGTAAAAGTGACAAAAACTAAATCTCCTACGCGGATCTCGGCACCACGGTGAGTAACTCGCAAGATGTTAGGGGAGAATGTATAAAATGATAAAATGAACTAAGACTAAAACAGGAGGTCCCTCAAGAGATGTACACGATGACCGAAGCTAATGATGTGACAATCATGAGGATAGAAGAAATGAAGTTTTTCACCACTAGCACCGTCGTGTTATCAGATGTGTCATGATTATTAACATGCAAAAACAAGAAATCCTAAATAATATTCCTAAACAAGGTTTGTAAACCCGCGCTCCGTTGCGGAGCACGAGGTTTTTTTTAAAATGTTTGAAAAAAAACGAATAAAAAGAACGTGGGGTTTTTTTTTTAAATATGTTTAAAAATAGAAAAACAACGAAAAAAGTAAAAAAAAACAAATAACGGGAAAAAAATGAATAAAAAGAGCGTGGGGTTTTTAAAAAAAATTATAACTTTATATAAAACAACAGTATGCTGCCTAATACTGAATAAAATATTACGCCATGCACGAACTTCAACCCCAGCCTTATAATAACCGCCTTAAAAAAACACCCCTTTCTTTTTCGGATAAGAACATGAGAGGTAATGTTGTGCTTTATGTGATTGTACATTTGATAATCAAATGTACAACATTACCTCTCATCGAATGAAGCACAACATTACCTCTCATCCTTTATTAGTCTACCACATCCGCCATTTCCCGCTTCCTCCCTCACTCACTGTTGCCATCAGCTTTTGCAGCCGTCCGTCTCAACAAGGTCGTTTGTCTGCATCTTTTTTTTTTTGTTATTTACTTCGCTATTTTTGTTGTTTATTTGGCTACACGTTTCATTAATCCCAATCGGATCTTTTGTTTAATTCTATATGCCTTTGACTAATCCCAATCGGGTTGTGTGTATCTTATGTTGACTTTGAGCTATAATCACAATATGATACTCAATTAGTGGAACCCACAACACACCTAGATTTGGAGCTTTTAATATTTAATCAAGTTATTTATATTATTAAGAGTAATGAAACTTATCTTCATCCACTTTATAACTAATACTAATATTCAGTGGGTGCTAAATAAGTTCACTGGCCATTAACATTCAGATTGTGATATTTTATACAAGTCTTTAAACCAAGGGTTGCAACATAGACACTCAGATGCTTTACAGAACACACGGACATCAAAATTTTACTACATTAACATAATGTAGGCTTGCATCCGTATCAACCCATGTTAATTGTGTATTTCCCACTGCCAACAGCTTTACGTGGGATTAGGTTCAAGTAACAACACTGCAGTCTCCACTAGCAACAACTTTGCGTAGGATTGGCCTTAAGTAAGAAGGCACTTTAGTCATACACATTTGCCTAGGATAGGTATGCTGCTGCGTACAACTCGGCGTAAGCACGAACACAGCTTAGTGCCGCGTGGTTCTCTAGGATACGTCTCCACTGTTTTCTATTGTCCTTTGTTGTTGCTTTCCTAATTTGATTTGTTCAGCAAATTGGTATTACTCATTTCTTTAAAAGTTATGCCCAACAAGAAAGTACCAGATGCTTGGCATGGTGCCTACCATGTGTGTTTGTTTTGTAACACTGAGACATCTTCTGATGTGTGTGCCGAATGCTTAGCGTAAATCTACTATTGCACAACACAACTCGAAAGCAAAGGTATAGGTTTCTTTTCACTTTTGTGAATGTTATTCATAAAGATTCACATAACAAGAGACATGATCAGGAGGTCGGGGAGGATTGAACAAATGTTTAGCCATATTATTTAGTGAGAGAAAGGAAAGATGTGTGTATTCTAGAGAGAGAAACACACACCTTATTACAAGTAAAATGAATCCTCACCTCTCCATGGAAGTATGGAGGGGAAATATATAGGTCTTGACTCTCTAAACTATC